>JAJJMA010236185.1:902-12456 GCA_023529015.1 Papaver nudicaule
TTCAATAATATTCCATCTTTCACAATGTAGATATCCATTGTTATCATATATACAGTACTTTGCTGTGATGCTCATTACCCACCCTGGATCTAAAGCTAGATAAAAGTTGCATGCCCGGTCCTTAAGAATACACAATGAGACGACGGTCCAGTAAGAATGATACCCAAAGCCAAGAGGTTAATGGGTGTGGCAAAATGGTGCTTCCTACAAGATATAGGCTAATATTGTTAAAATACACTTCCGCCAGATTTACCTCAAGTCCCATATCTTTACAGTTCCAACTTCAGAACCCGTGTACATCCAATTTCCATCACATTGGAACCCCAACGCTGTAACATAGTCTTTAGCAGAGAAGACCATCAATATGAAGAAGTTGCAAGGATGGAAATGAGATTAGCGATAAAACAAAACCTTCTTCAGCTACCAACACTGTCATCAATTCCTCTCTTGATTGACGACAAAATTGTCTTTGATCTTCCGGTTGAGTACCATTGGAGACTAATAAAAGGTGATGACTGTATGGTATTTGGGCATGATGCTATAAGAGTTGTTCTAGGAAATTAAAAACAAGGTGGATCCCTAATAAGACTATAATTGTTCAACCAAAATTTCATAATGTTGATGCTGGTGAAGCACATTTTGTTCCATATATGGTCGATCCTCTCGAGGTGAGTGGTGTAACCTCTCAGCTTGCTAAGATGAATAGCGGAATTTGGGACAGTGCAATATAGGACAACAATGTTGAGAGAGTATCTTTGGCCCGATTCTCTGAAAGCACGTCTCAGTCCCCCCCTGAACGGGTTTCTACATCAGGCCTGTCAGTTTCTGGAAGATATTCCTCAGTAACCTCAGAAGCGTAACTACCCCATGTGTGGAGAAGACCAGCTGAGAAGTTGGAGGAAAACTAACACTGGCAGCAAGAATTGGTGTTGAACCTTATGGTGATAAAACTTCCATTGATACTAGTATGAGGGTTGAGTTTAGACAGATTACTAGCACAGTTAACTCAAATGCTAATAGTGGTGTAATTTATAGGGTTACACCTTAAAAATATGAGAGGACACTACTTAAGGAGAATGAATTGTAGTGGAAAAAATAATAAAAATGGGAGCACAATTGGGGGTCATATTAGTAAGGGACTAGGAGGGAGCAATGTTCCTAGCAAGAATGGGCGGTGACTGAAATCATTCGTGCAATCAATAGAGAGATTACCTCTGCAACCAAAACTAGTACTAGAGTCTCTAATAGGAGTAGTAATGGAACCACCACTGCATCTAGTGCGAAGGTACACAAAACCATATCCCCTTAAAGAAACCCCTTTATGGTTTACAATAACTTCGAAGAAGACAACATGTTTCCAATCATCGGAACTTAGGAGATGGAAGAAAGGCAGGTCGGTAACCCATCTAGGATGATGTTTATTATTTTCTAATTGCACATAAAGTGTTAATTGAAGAAGTAGAAGAGATAGTGATATTTCGAATGACCGCGAGTTTGAGAAAAACTTGCAATATATGTTTCTTGAGGATAAGATCTCTAAGAGAAAAAAGAGGGAGTTCCATACATTTCAATGGAATGGAATGAAAAAGAAGGCAAAGGTTATAGGCTAAGAATCATTGTTAGAGCATGGCTTGGTCACCCTCACTAAGTGTTGGTATGTCAAGCTTAGTTGTCAAATTTAGTGATCAAAACTCGACCGCTAAACAACACACATTAGTAAAAGTCATGAGTGAGTTAGCTTTAGGTTGTGGAAGATTTTGGTAGGATTTAGAATCACTACTTGAAGAGTTGACGAAAGACTGGATATCAAACGAAGACATCCGACTTCATCATTCAAGAGGTTAGTGAATTTAAATAACGCGATTCCATTATCTTTTACACTTGTGCTACAAAAGACATAAACATAACTCTCTTCTTGAGCTTTACGTTATGACTTGATCACTTGTGATCATTATGTCTTAAGATATAACTCCACTATATCGCTTGCAATATTTGTTGAAGTTATGACGTTCCATATTGCCTAGAGCTTTCTTTTCTTCTCTGTCTCTAAGTTAATATAAGGTTTTTTCCTAAAACCTTCGAGTTGGATATAGCAGTGTGATGTTGTCTCGGTAGTAGTACGAGGTTTAATCCATCACAGTATTGTGTCTCTTCTTACCTAGTATGGCTCTGTCGGATTGATTTCACACTTGTATGAGCCAAATGTAAGAGAGATCGTGACTCACACTTATATTATGTAGACTCGAAATACTCTTGTTCTGAGTTCGAATACTACGTCATGTTTTGGCTCTGAATACTGAAAATCTGAAACATTTACTTGATTTTGTATATGAACATCTCGTATGCCATATCATACTTATGGATTCCGAATTAAACCATATTCGTCTTATCTCAACTTATGGATTTTCAATGTTTGAAACCTCAATGTAGGTTTTGGTAAAACTAAACGTTGATTTCGAAACCATAATCTGGTTTTCGCATCCATAAGCTAAAAACTTAAATATTGTGACCAATGAGAGAACATAGATTCGTAACTGTGTTTGTTGGCTAACAGTGACTTGAGAATCAAGGCCAATGTGTCTTGACCATGTGAGTTCTAAAAGGTCGAAAGACCCTGGGGTTTCCTAAAGGTTTATGTGAACTGGGAAATATATACCTGTGCAACAAAACTAAAAAGGTGTGATGTTGAAACGGTTCTTGACCACATGGACTCTCAAGTTTGACACCAAACATTTGTGATGAATTAAATATGTGTTTCTTGTTTCAAAACCTTAACCAAGGTTTTGTTAAACAAAATCTAGATTTCGAAACCTCACTCTGGTTTCGCTATATGGAAACTTGATTTGGGAACCTTAATACGGTTCTGGTCATATAATGAACTTTAGAATTCGAAACCTTAATTTGGTTTCTGCCAAAACCGTATGTAGGTTTCGAAACCATAATATGGTTATCTCAAAATGCGTATCTTCAAAGTTCAAACTCTACCTTTTTGATTTGTGCTTCTATGAATTAATGAGTTTGATATTCTCAGTTTGAAGTTTGAATTTATTCATCTTCAATGTACAACTAAGTTGGGATTGAGTCATCATCAGAAATATGGTTAGTCGCTCTAGTTAGTAAACACATGATTTCTGATCAATATACTGTACGTGATTAGATCTTCGTATGATTATACTACTCGATCAAATATTCATTTGATTATTTATTTGATGTTTTGATTTGAATTCTTGGATATCATTAACGTTACATCTATATTGGAATCAAGAATTCAGGAGATTCAACATTTGCTATTACTCATGGATTCACGCACTGTACTTCAATGGTATATCAATTTGCGTGTTTCGGAATGTCTCTTAAACCTATGTGTTCACTTAAGCTTAACACACAAGGCTTGTCCACGTTTGTTATGATACGTTTATGCGGAACGTTGAACCACGTTGGACCAGATCCCACTTCCACCTAGGATCGTCCTGACCCGCCCAGCAATGCCTAGAAAGTGATGTCGACATTGTTAAAGATGATGACGACATTTGGAAGTAATAATACCTTAAGGAGATTTTCGAAACTAAAGGACACGTTTCGAATTGAGCTCTTTCCCAGGGAGCATATTTGGTAAGCACCATATTTCGAATCTAATGAAATATCCAAATATACCTTATGAGTATTATTTGCTTTGATTGCTCTTGGCTAAACATCTATTGAAAATATATTTTCTTTATGAATTATATTTTCATTAAAGTAAAATGCTAGAGTATTAGATCTCATTAAATTCTATGAGTCTAAGTGAGGAATTTCGGAACTATTATGTAAATGTGCTTTAATGAATTTCCTAAATTAAGTTAGCCTCATTTCAAAGATAAGCCTTAGTCAATATAAATAGGACTGGTATCTCTCTTGAAAGCTTTATTTCTCTACCAAGCTTTTCTCCTATAGCTTGTGTCTGCTGCTTTTCTTTTCAGTTACCTTTGAGCTTTTGCTCTCGGTCTAGAATTCCGAGGAAGTCTTCTCTAGGGATCGAGAAGCCTAGAAGTACCTCTTACGGGAAACTAGTTTATGTTTACTAGTCTTCTTTGTATTGTACTTGTGTTTTGTTCTATCATGTCTATCAAACCTTGCGATCTTGTTTATTCTATAGTCTTTCTCTTCTGATATATGACCACTCAAGATTGGTGTGATAAGAACATACTCTATATCTATTAACCTGGATTTGTCAACAAACCGCTTTCGGTTTGTGTGCCTAAACTATAGATATTGAGTGGAATCAAGAATTGTTGTTATTAGATTTGTTTTGCAGGTACACTGTTCTTCACGGTCATACATATTGTACTGCATCCAATATTGCTTGATTCCAACTGGGAAGACAAGGTTGCTCTTTCGGGAGTTTTGGTTTTGAAACCTTGATCGATATCTCGAGGAGTTTATTACCAAGTAAACTTAATATATCCTCTCTCTTGGTGTAAAACAACTTCGGTGAAATATCTGTTAGTTACCAAGGATATCATCTAGCGATTTGACCTGCCGCTATTTGGTTGTTTTCCACTAAGATTGCAGTCGTCCGATTGGAGGTTGGGTAGCGATATTCTTCACGAAGGACTGTGGAGAAACTCTTGTGTAAGACAGTAAAGGACGTCTGTTTGCATAGAGTGCATGTGCGTGTTCACCTTGCTGTGGTTGGAGGCGTAGGAATACTGAGGGGAAATCTTTGTGACTAATAGTCGTATTTGGGTCATATTGTCCGCACCAGCTAGTCCGAAGTCTGAGAGTAGGTGTGTTGGCGGCTTAATTCTTAAGAGTATTCAAACTGGACTAGGTCCCGGGGTTTTTTCTACGAGTTTGTAGTTTCCTCGTTAAAATAATTCTTGTGTGTACTTTACTTTATTTCCGCATTATATTTGACTTGTCATTTATCTCGTACTTGTATGTTAACATAGATCTCGTTCTTGAGTTCTTGGAATACAAGAACTGTTCAAGGTTTGACTTATAGGTTGTCTAAAATAAAAGATTGGTGGTGTACTCGGTACCCTCGTCTTTTCAATCACCATCCTTAGTCTTTGCTGGTATGGTTTTTCTTGCATTTTAGCCTCTGTGGTGTCATCCTGAAAACTGTCAAGTCTCTATTTTTCATGGTTAGGCTTCTCTTGTGTTTTTACAATGTGTTAAGGGTCTAAAAAATGAGAATGATTACCGAACCCCTAATGCAAGTACAAGGCATTGAACAAGGGGATAGAAACAATGATATTAATGAATAATAAGTACAAGGAGAAAAATATGGGATGATGAAGAGAAGAGGAAGAAAATGGATTGTTCTTTCTAATTGGTTACAATTTATTTAAAGGGACAAGGAGAAATGGCACGTAAAATTTTTCCGTCCTATTGTTCTTCGAATCCTCTTCTGGAACCACCACCTTCGCGGCTAGACTTTAATTATCCACACTAGTCTATAAGACTAGTATCTAGATTCTTAGAATCGAGTTCAAAAATTATTACTTATCTGAGGATTTGATGGATTGGTAAAGCTATTAGTCATCACCACCATCAAGCCTAAAGAAGATTTTTAATTGATACTGGTTTTGGTATATATACCGTATTCATCACATTAATCTTGTTTTTTCTTTACTTATTGTTGAGATGATGCAAGATTTATTGCTATTTGTTAATGTTTTTTATCTGTAACAACAAACTAACATTTGATATCACGTTTTTGAGATCTGATTAATTATCTACACGTATACTTGTGAAGATTTTTCGTAGGAATTGATAAGTGTTGTATAGTATCCAAATAACTTAGTTGTTTCTATAAGTTGTCTTGATGAAATTGTTGAATTCATTTTCTATATCCTAAGAGTTTAAGTTGAAGTTTTTAAAAAAAATAGAAAAATGGAACGAGTTGAAGTTTCTATATCACTGTACTATAAGTTAGAAAACTTATACTAAACAAGAAATAGATTCAATAAGATTAATTTTAAAGATTTATATTTTTATGAAGCGTTTGTATATAGATCTTTACAATTAGGGTTTGAATCTTTAACCATAACTTCCTGATGTTACATGGGTTGATTGTTGATTTTGTGGGCTCATAGATGGTGGTGAATGTCCTATATATGTTTATACCTTTCTGTTATTTCTTAAGGTTGTGAAGAAAAAGTTTCCAAAATTTAGTTTCAGGAAGACTTCAAAGGGTCGAACATATATATTGTTGCAGAAGATATTTTCCCTATGAGATAACATAGTTACCTTAATCATAAAAGAATTCCAGTATGTGAGGTGCGAAAAAAAAAATCTTTTTTATGATAGTAGTAGCAGGATAAAATAATTTAGGTTAAGCTATGTATCCTTGGAACCAGAGTTGGAAAAAAAGAGAGCAGAACTCCTGTTAAGAGTAATAAAACTAAGCCTTTCAGTAAATCTTCTCCACATGGATTTTGTTGTTGCTTGTGTTATTTTAAACCTTCAAGATTTTTATTCCCAATTCTAGATTTTGTCTACTCAATCAACAATAGGGTTTACTTTCAGTTTATGATTTTGTTATAGAAAAATTAAGGCATTGGATTTTATAGGTAGGAACAAAACCAGAGAAAGACGTTTCCGAAAGTTTGATGAAGTTCTCTCTCCTGTTCCTTGTAAGACTTTAGAATATCCATCCACATGGATAAGAAGAGACTACCTCGAACTCGAAAGTCTAGTTACTTTTTTAGTAGTTATTTAATCTGGCCGTGGGTAACTATAATCCATGGACTCTTCTCTAGAGTACTCCTTTAGATCCATCTTCTCAAAGTCAATGCTAAGGAGATTACTTACATCAACTGAATCAGGCCATACATGTTTGATCACCTACAATGGAAAATAACAACTGCATAAGCAAGGAACACAAAAACAGACTGATAAGTTGATACGCGAACTAACAAATGTAGAGAAATATATGATCTTGTTTGAATTTTTAAATTTGCATCTATGAATCACCAAAATCATGACTGACGGTACTTAGAAAGATATCAAGAAGGTACTCTAATGGTTCTTAGCTAGAAATCAGAAAGATAAGTAGAGATCAAGTAAATTTACCTTCTTAAAGGTTTCAACACTATCTTCGGAATTATAAATAGTTCCAACAATGTAGAGTTGGGAACCATTATCGGAATTTCTGAGGAGAATGACCATCCCGTCCGAAGGAATTCCTGGAATTCCATGTTTATGCTAGACTTGGTTTTCATGTTTTCAGTTATTCACCAATGACCCGAGTTCGAAATTCATTAGCATCAGATTCTTTACCGATCAAAAAAAAAAAAATTTACCTCAATATACGCAGTCGAATGTGGGTATCCGACAAACTTGTCTTTATCTTCCCTTGTACCGCTCACTACCACCTCGGAATCTGAAAAACTGCTCCAATCGATCGATCGTTGAATTTCAATTTCTTGTACCGCTCACCACCACCTCCGTCTCAATTCAATTTTAGATAAGCTTTTTTCTAGGGTTTTAGAAAAATCGTTAATTTTGGCTTGTATTATTTTAGGGTTTGTGCTTGATTGTTTGATAAGGATTTTTAATGTGGAATTTGGAAAGAGAGACTAATTAAAAATGATATGGGGAATTTGAAACAGATTCTGATTTGGGTTAAGATAATGATATGGATTCGTTAGAATTGGCTGAAAATGAAGAACATGCAAAAGAAAAAGAAGAAGACGGAGAAGAAATTGGTTGATATCTATTTGGAGAAAGATGTCGAAAGTTTCATATTGCTATTCCAAGTAAAATCGGGGACTGGCGTCTTTATTTACGTGACTCTGCTGCTCCGAACTCAGATAAGACGGTTTATGAAACTAGTTAAACTTGCTACTTAGAGTCAATAAGTAGTATCGGATATTGACTTGGTAATGAGCTTGAGCACTGATTTGTTGTTGCTTGTGTTATTTTAAACCTTCAAGATTTTTATTCCCAATTCTGGATTTTCACTACTCAATCTTGGACAATGAATTATAAGTCAGTAAGTTTCACAATCTTCTGCATCTTAGGAGTACCACTGCCTCCTCTACTAAACTAACTGGAGGCTTCCAAAAAGCTATTTTAAGATTGAGTAGTGAAAATCCAGTTGGCAAGGATGAAGATGAGATGCTCGAGAAAACAGAACCTTGATTTAATCCTCTTCTTCTCTGCAATTCTGAAAGTCATATGTTATTACTTTTTTAAATATTTTTTTTAGATAATTTCTATGTTAAAATCAATTCTATGTTAAAATTTCTTCGCTCTGTTCGCTCCAACAAACGAAATTCCTCATTTTCCTTAGTATCAGCAACCTCGCCTTCTTTTTTAGCATCATTTTCAGATCTTTTCATTTCAAGCACTTCATCTCGCCAATGTCTCTGTCCCTTAGTCCTGGATTCCAGTAGCTTAACATAGTCTTCATATTCAGATCTTGATTTAACAATCTCTTATTCTTCTCTGCAATTCTGAAAGTCACATGTAAGTTCTATATTAAAAGTCAGTTTTTAATCAAATAGATTAAGTTCTATGCTCATAACATATCTTATGATTGACACACAAAATGCTCATATTTTGGATTGAATATGGATTACAATAATAGGTATTTCATATTATTGTTTTGCTTCCTCATTGTTATGAAGGATTTGGTGTTTTAACAATTATAATTTTAGATAGAAGTTTTGATTCAATAAGATTAATTTTAAAGATTTATATTTTAAGAAACGTTTGTGTATAAATCGTTGTAATTAGGGTTTGAACCTCTACCAACAAAATCTTAGTTTCGAACATTGCTTGTACTAGTGAAAAAGACACAAGACACTTCGGTGGCTTTTCGATTGACATATATACGTCTCATATGATGACATTTGAACACCGAAATTATAAATTCAAACATTATTACCTGTCATTAACACTATATACAAAGATCAAAACTTGAAAATATATACAGACGAAGAAGAATACGAAGAAAATTATCTTAGAACATTCAATGTTGCTTCTGTTTTGTGTTTGAAAAATGATGTTCAAGCGTGTGGTTTATATAGACCAAAATATAGTCGTTGGGTTTTTGTTCTAACGACCATATTTTTCAAATTTTCAAATGCCTGACATTGTTCCAACTACTATATTTTCACGCCATTTGCATGCCTCACGCGCTTGATACGAAGACCACATATCAAGATGTTTATGCAAATGACCCAAGCAAGTTGTACCCCAATCATAATCCCCAGTTGTTTCTAAATTAACCAATAGTATAACACAATGTTTTTCTATTCTTGTCTTTACATTTGCAAGAAGGATATGACCGATACACCAAATAAAGAATATTCATGTCAACTCTTTGACGCATCTTGAATTATCCACGTCTTTTCTATTTTCAATGTACTTTTTCAAGATATATGTAGATGTGGTACTCGACTTAGAGTTCCATTTAATTTCAAATCCATTTTTATATTATCCATTTCAACACCTGAAAACCACTTCAAACACCATTTTTAGGTTGAGTCTTATGTCTCTTCAAGATCAACTTCCACTTCTAGTTTCATGTCACCTTAATGTTACAAAAATTGTGAATATGAGAAGTATTAACTGAATTCATTAATGGTGAAAACAAACCCTAAAATGTTCCAGAGATTGAGTTCTCAATGAGCGATCGAGATTGCAAAGAAAAGAGGGAAACCAAAGCTTATAAATCTAATTAATATAACGTCCGTACACACAACTATGGACAACCTGTCAATGACCAATAAGAAATAAACAACATGTAACATAAGCAAGCAGGGCACACATCGTAACCAAATCTAAACTACATTGGTGCTCTATTAGGCCACCTCAAGTTGATAAGGGTTGACCGCGAAAGAACTCTCAACTTGTCTCTGAGATAGCCAAAACTTGGCCCTGACAAGCTTGTTGTAAAGATATCAGCCACTTGATCAACAATAGATAGGTAAGACACCTTCAATTTCTTGTCATGCATCATCTCCTTCACAAAGTTGTAATCGATGGAAATTAAAGTTCTTCATTCTTGTACGAAAGACAGGTTTGACAGTGTAAGAATGGTACTTGACATTGTCACACAAAAGAGATAGAGTAACATGAAGAAAAATATGAGCATCCTGAAACAGTTTGCAAATTCACTCAACCTCAGCTGCAGTATTAACCAAATTTTGATATTCAGCTTCAGTGGATGACCTAGCAACATATTTTTTGATTCTTGCTACTCAATATAAAATCGGATTAGAGCAAAAAAAAAAATGCAATAACCACCAGTACTCCTCCTTGTATATGGGTCACCAGCCTAATCAGCATCACTAAACCCATGAACTGATGTTAAACCGTTTGTAAATAAAACTCCATAATCAAGTGTACCCTTGATGTACTGAAGAATTCTTTTAGCTGCATTTAGATGATCACTTGTGGAACTCTGCATGTGTTGACAAACTTAATTGACGCATAGCTAATTTCAGAGCTTTTATTCTCGGGAATCTTCTTCTAACTTCTAAAAGGAACTTGTGTTCTTTTTGTTGTAGTAAAAAAAGAATTTGTCGAGAAGTGGGATTGTAAAGCTAAAGCATAATAAAGACGTCTAATTATGTAAGAAAGAGTGGGTATGTGGATTCTCTCATCGTTTCATGATGAACCTAGAAATGAGTATTGTCGCATCACTTAAGTGGTGAAAATTCAGTTTAAGTTTTGTTTTACAGATCTATTTGTCGAAAAATTGGGATTGGAATTGCTACATCTTTTGCGTGGTTTGCTAGTCCATCCACTGCTTGATTGGCCTCCATGTAGATACCTTGGAGTAAGCAATATAAGATGTATCACTTCTAATATGTGATCATGTTCCCGAGATACCAGAGGGGATCTATAATTCGCTAATTCTGATATATACAGTGACACAGTTTAAGAGTTTTTGATATTGTAAGCCCATGTAACAAAACCCTTTCCATTGATTGTAGGCCCACTTATCTTCGGAGAACATTTATTGCCTACTTGGAGCAACTACTGCGATAAACTAGAGGTATGGCTTCACAGTACTCTACCAGAAAACTTTTTTTGATCGAACTCGCAATATGTATGCCGTGGTGCCATTGCTAAAATTTCCCACTGGTGTCATTCTCCAATTTAAATGCCCCCAATCTAAACTGGAATGTTAAAATTTGGCTTGAACTTTAAGTTACTCTTATTGGTTGGCAATTTCAAGTTTTCAGCCTCATCTGGCAAACATTCACCAATGCAGAAAACTATGCAATCTGAAGAAGTTGCTAAAAACTTGAAAACAACCTCTTGGAATGGAAAATCTGTCAATTTTAACAACTTCACCAAAAGACTCCATAATAAGGACCAGAACAGTACGTAAATTGACGAATATAATCCAATCTTCCAGCTATTCTTAGAGACCATCATTAGACAGATGGTTGCATGTTGTTATTGCATCCACTAACCAATGCTGGTGTGTTCGTCAACATTTGATAGTCGATTGGCAATAGACTCACTTCGCCGTTGCCTGCAATACCTCAAATTAATCAACCTACCAGTAACGTGGCTCAATTCTGCATTGCACTACAAATCTACATGG
>JAJJMA010236265.1:0-10476 GCA_023529015.1 Papaver nudicaule
TGGGTGTACTGTGTAAGATCTAACCATTGGGATTTTACACAGTTACATTTTGGCGCTAGAAGAGGTTTTTAACTTGTTTTTCCTTGATTTTGAGGATGATTTGAGATGTTATCATATGTTCTTTGTTTCTATATATGGTATGATATATGAGTTTTAGAGCTCGCCGTTATGTTTCAGTAAATTCATCATACTATTTAGAGATGTTATGCTCGCTATGTAGAATTTCTTCATGATTTTGCTTCTGTTTCGCTATATATGGTATGCTATGCAGCTTGTTATAGGGATTCTCCTGTAGAGTATTACTAAGATTAGAAAGTATAGAGTATTTTTAGTATGCTATGGCGATGGATCTGGATTCTCAGTAGACATTTTTTACCATTTATGGAAATCATGCTGTGTTCAGTGCTATTATGGTTATAGACAAGGGTTGGCCGGCCTGTTTTGGCAAGTTTATCACATATTTCACCTTTTTCACATGAGCAGTGGAGAAAACTAGTTATAAGGATAGAAAAATGTTATTTTTGGGTATGGGTTCCTCTCGGAAAATGCAAATATAGATATATATTTCCGGCAAAAAGTATCTTTTCCGGCGAGTAGCAAAAACTGTAGACTCATGAAGGAAATTGTATTCTAAAACTATTTCAAAAATTTTCTTAAAACATCTGCCGTACTATCATTTCGATTTGAAAATTATAGTATCATAGGATGTTTTTACAATTCTCGTCTTGATTAGGTCATCATCTGCACATCACATGATTTAAAGCTGTTCTTTTTGTCTTTCATTCATCAACATTCTGAAAAGCAACCCAACTAACTTATTTGGCTTTTACCCACAGTACTAACAGAGCAATACTGTCAGGAAGTGTGTTTGTCTTCTTTTACAGAATCTCGGCGAATGGGTCCTAGAGGAAGAAGCGATAAAGCCCCGGCGGGTAGGCCTCCTCGGCATCCTATCCCTCCTACACCAGCGACATTCCCCAGCGGCCACAACACTAGAAGCAGAGCAATGGAACCAGCTGGTAGGGCAGATACCCTTTTGGGAAGCTCGTCTCGGCGACCACCTGTTCAACGAGTAGCATACCAAGAAGAAGGTTATGTGGAGGACATCACTCATTTGGAGATTGCAGAAAGATCACCTGAGCCTAATCCATTGCTAAGGAGAATCAGTAGTGAAGCAGAGGCAAATGCTTGCGGCGAGCAGATTGACGGTAGAAGATTTACCATGGGCGAAACATCGAATGCAGGGGAAGCAACTCAAAACGCAAATGCGGTGGGCACAGTGACAGCTAACGTCCAGCAGCAGTTGGTACAAGATGTCGGCGAAGCACTGCATGCAGCAGAAGAAGCTCCAGCGGTGGTGGCAGAAACTCCACAGGCGGCAAGTAGAAATGGTACAGCAATAGCTCCTGGCGCTACTGTAACTCGCCCAGTGGTGATAGCAGATAATACTGGATCCACAAATACCACAGAAGCCTTGCTAAGGCAAATTCTTGAGGCCAATAACAGACAGGCAGATCAAGTGCAGAGGCAAATGCAATTGCAGATGGAGACGGTACTTCAGAGTCATAGAGAATTGATGGCGGCGCAAAATAAAGGTCATGCATCCCACTCGCACTCGACTCGCCATGCCTCCCATGCACATTCATCTCGTCATGGGTCCCATGCACATTCATCTCGCCATGAGTCTCATTCTCATACAACCCGCCGAGTTGAAAAGAGTGGAACCAGTACATCAGGAATGTCAGATTCATCGGCGAAGTATGATGAAAGAGGCAGAAGGGTGAATGTGCCTGGAAAAGATGACAAAGACCATAGCAGTTCTAAGCGGCAGCATAAAGTAGATAAAGAGATGAAGAAGGATCTTCGCCGACTAAAGCATAAAGTGGAAGCGTTGAGCGGATCTTCAAGGGAATCGAAATATAGGGTTGCATTATCAGAGGCGCAAAAAACGCCCTTTCATGAATGTATCACATATGGATACGTGTCTCCCAAGTATTCTACGCCTAAATTCACCTCCACCTATGATGGGACGGGAGATCCGTCGCAACACTTAAAAGCTTATAAGCGAGATATGGCGGCTTGGGTAGGATCAGATCCCATAATGTGTATGGCATTCCCCGCTACACTCAAAGAGGAGGCCTTAGCTTGGTTTGATGGGCTCGAAGAAGGAAAAATCAAATCTTTTGAGAAGTTGGAATGTAAATTTTTGCGTGCCCTTTATTCAGAACAACAGAAGTCGGCCGGGCGTGGAAAGATTATTCAACATTAGGAGAAGGCACATGGAGGCTTACAAAAGTTTTATTCAAAGATGGAGGAAGGCAAGCAGTGAAGTGGGGGTCAGAAGTGTCAGAAAAGGAGAAGATAAGGTCATTCCTTAGTGGTATGGAGACGACCGATCAATTATACCAAAAGCTATTTTGGGACATGCCGAAGGACCTGCAAACCTTGAGGGCGATGCAGGATGAATGGATAAATTATGAGGAAATCCGAGAAGAGGAGCTTCGCTTGAAGAATGAAAGAGCAAAACAAATTCACTCAATCAATAGTTTCTCGCCGGAAGATCAAGAAGAAATTAAGAAAGAATGGCTGAAGGCAGAACAGCGAAAATTAACGCAGAATCCCTCTTCGGCGATAATAATACCTGAGGCAGAAAAGCAACAACAGCAAGTTACCGCCGAACAGCATTGGAATTCACAGAAGCGAGAGAACTATGATGGACGTGACAAGCAAGACAATCGGGGAGGAAACTATGGACGAGGAGGAAGAGATAATCGGCGAAATGGAAATGGTGAAAGAAGATACAATGGAGATAACAGAAAATTCGGCAGAGGCAACCAGCAACCGTTCCAAGACGCTACTCTACCAAAATTGCGTGTTTCCTACACAGATGCATTTGGCCAAATTGAAAGTTCAAATTGTAGGGATGATATCCGCTACCCTTATAACAGAGGAAACCCAAGGGCCCCGCCGACCAATACCAACTCCTTTTGTCAATTCCATCAGTTTCATGGCCATGCAACTGAGAACTGCACCGGCGTACAACAAGAAGTGCATCGATTCATCCGCTTGGGGAAATTCCAGGAGTTCTTAGAGTTGCCCCCACCACCTCCCATCATGGTTCAGCCAATTCAAGCCATTCCCGCTCAAACCCCAAAGGTGTACGAGGTAAAAGTTGAGCGCGATTTGTTGGAGCTAGACTGCTTTTCCATTGTACATTCAAATATTACTAGGGATGAATTTCATGATAATGTTCTATCTCGTGTGCATAAGCGAGATAGAATGGGGAATGAAATTTGTAGTGTTGCCATTAAGCAAGAGCCTTTGCAAGATTGGATGAAGGCCTGTGTCGGGTTCTCCGCCGAAGAGATTCCTCCAGAGGGAAGGAATCACAACAACCCCTTGGTTCTTACCATTCAGATGGAGCAATTCAGGCTGCCGAAGGTGCTTATTGACCCGGGAAGTTCTGTGGATATCCTCTTTAATACTGCCTTTGAGGCGATGAGGGCGAAAGATGATAAAATACCCTCGCCAACAGTTTCCTCCTATAACATTTGTGGGTTTAATGGTATCGCTTCTAAGCCTAAAGGCGAGATTGAATTTAAAGTTAAGATTTGCGAGGATTATTTCTTGAAAACTACTCTTTGTATTGTGGATGTTGACTCCCCGTATGCCGCAATTCTGGGAAGACCATGGCTCCACAGTTTGAAAGGAGTACCTTCTACTTATCATCAACGACTGAGATTCCCTACACCATTTGGAGTTGCTGAGTATGTTGGAGATTTAGCAGTAGCCAAGGCGTGCAATTCGGCGGACGTGCAAATGCGAGAAAATCGAAAAGCGAAGATTGCCGAGAAAAAGAAGCTCGACAAGGAAGCAATTAAGGAGCAGGAGATTCTAGACTTCATCGCCAACCCAACCACATATGTGCATTGTACGAACTCGGTAGAAGACTCGGCGAAGTCTGGAGATAAGGCCTTATAGCAATTAAAGGAACCATCGCCGATGGGAGAACCAGAATTGCATTTTACAGCAGTGGAACCCACTAAGGATGTTAATATCGGCGATGATCAGGATCCGAAGATGGTAAAGATTGGTACTCTATTAAATGAAGACGAATCTGCAAAGCTACAAGCGCTACTCAAGGAATATGTTGATGTCTTTGCTTGGGGCATGAATGAGATGCCAGGTATTGACCCGGCATTAGCATGTCATAAACTAGATATTGATCCAAAGATCAGGCCGTTTAAGCAAAGGATAAGAAAATTGGCTCCAGCGTACAAAGAAGCAGTAGAGGCAGAACTCGACAAAATGAAGGCATCCGGTGTAATAAGGCCGGTGCAATATCCACAATGGATAGCTAACATGGTGGTAGTACCTAAGAAGAACAAGGGAGTAAGAATCTGCATCGACTTCAGTGATCTTAACAGAGCCTGTCCCAAGAACAGTTTCCCGCTGCCAAGTATTGACCAAACGGTAGACGCTACATCTGGCCACGAGTTGCTGTCATTTATGGACGGTTATTCGGGATATAACCAAATACCTTTGGCGGAGGAAGATCAAAAGCACACAGCTTTCTTTTCCACCAAGGGATTGTTTTGCTACACTCGAATGCCATTTGGACTTAAGAATGCCGGCGCCACTTACCAAGAAATGGCGCAAAAGATGTTTGAAAGATGGATAGGGAAGACAATGGAAGTGTACGTGGACGACATGCTGGTTAAGAGCAAGAAGAAGCAAACTCACGTGGAAGACCTCCGAGAAATATTCAACCATATGCGTATTACTAAGTTAAAGATTAACCCGGCGAAATGCGTTTTTGGCGTAACTTCAGGGAAATTCTTGGGATATGTCGTCACAAAGAAAGGAGTGGAAGCTGACCAGGCTAAGATTAAGGCAATTATAGAAATGCCTTCGCCGGTAACAGTAAAAGATGTTATGCGACTCAATGGGACTTTGGCGTCTCTTAACAGATTTATATCAAGGTTCTCCGATAAATGCAAATTATTTTTCCAAACATTAAAAAAGGGAGAAAAGTTCGACTGGACTGAGGCACATGAAGCTGCCTTTCAGGGAATTAAAAAGTATCTCGCCACTCTCCCAGCAATTCAACCACCTGAACACGGCGAAGAACTCAGAGTATATCTCGCTGCAACATCTTTTGCCATAAGTGCAGTCCTTGTAAGAACCAAGGGTGGGGAAACACCTATATATTATATCAGCAGAACGCTGCAAGGGGCAGAAAAGAATTACACTAAAATAGAGCAATTGATCTTGGCGCTGGTCTTTGCATCTCAGCGATTACGTCCATACTTTCACGCTCATCCCATTGTAGTTCTCACTAAAACTCCCATAGAGTCTATCCTGCACAGCTCTCAGCGGGTGGGACGTATCGCCAAGTGGAATCAGCAGATTGAGCAATTCGGCGTCCAATATGAAATACGTACGGCTCAGCGGTCACAAGTTATTGCGGACTTCCTCGCCGACTTCCCAATTGATGAAGAAGAAGAGATTGAAGAAATCCCATCCTCTTTGGATGAGCAAGAGCATGAAGTGCCAGATCTGTTGAAGTGCAGTCCTGACGGATGGGAGGTTTATGTAGATGGTTCATCAAATAAAGAAGGGAATGGAATAGGAATTGTCCTTATCTCGCCAAAAGGAGCAAGGATAGTACACTCATTAAGGCTAGAGTTCTCGGCGACTAATAATGAGGCAGAATATGAAGCAGTTATTCACGCCATGCGAATACTCATTGAAATGAAGATTAGCAATGTCAGATTGACAAGTGACTCCCAGCTGGTGATCCGACAAATATCTGGACGATACTAGACAACAGACGTCTATGCAGAAGTACCTAAAACTTGCTAGGGAGTACGCCCAGAGGATCACAGGTATCAAGTTTCGCCACATCTGCAGAAAAGATAACAGGCACGCCGATGCATTGGCGTTTATCTCCTCAATGATGACAAATCCAGATGTTCCTTCGATAGCTATTGAGAGAGTGATGCAGCCATCGGTAGCAGCACCAAGGCACAGAGAGGTGTTAACAGCAAACATTGAAGAGTCAGCAGAAACAGATTGGAGATCGCCGATACGGTATTACTTGGACCGCTTAACCTTACCAGGAAATCGAATTTTAGCTCATCAGGTCATCAGTCGCTCGGCGAACTATGAACTCCGAGATGGAATCCTATATCGCCGGTCTTTCTCTGGACCCCTGCTGCGATGCGTATCAAGGGAAGAAGGCAATGAATTATTAAAAGAAATCCATGAAGGAGACTGCGGAAATCATGGTGGCCAAAGAGCTTTAGCCTTGAAGGTCAGAATGCAGGGATACTACTGGCCTTGGATGAATAAAGATGCAAAAGAATATGTTCAGCGATGCAAACCATGCCAGCTGTATGGAAGAAGAATTAAGGCGCCGGCAACATCTTTAAATTCAGTGCTCAGCCCTTGGCCTTTCGCCAAGTGGGGCATTGATATTATTGGACCACTAACTACAGGCTCCGGACAACGGAAGTACATCATTGTGGCGACATATTATTTCACCAAATGGTGTGAAGCCAAGGCCATCAGGAAGAAAACGGGACAAGAAGTATTCACATTCATTTGGGAGAACATATTCTGCAGATTCGGAGTACCGGCGGAGATATGTACAGATAATGGAAAGGAGTTAGTCGGCGATAACATAAGAAAATTACTCGCCTATTACAGCGTCAAGTTAGGGAAATCAACTCCCCTATACCCTCAGAGTAACGGCCAGGCAGAAGCCACCAATAAGACTATTGGAATGGGACTGAAGAAAAGACTGGAGAAGCATAAAAAGGCATGGTGTGAGCATTTGCACAATGTCTTATGGTCATATAGAACTACGGTTCGAGAAGCAACGGGAGCATCTCCTTTCTTACTCACTTTCGGCGCTGAGGCAGTACTTCCATCTGAAGTAATCCTGCCCACTACAAAGCATGAGGCATGGGAAAAGAATTTGAATACAGACTTGATTCTGGCCAAGCTGGATGACTTAGAAGAGCAGCGGCTAATCGCCCTTGCACACATGGAGAATTATCATCGGCGATTATCAAGAGAATACAACAAGCGGGTGATTCCAAGAGAATATCTGCCCGGCGAGTTGGTGCTTCGAGAAATTCCCCCATCTCAGCGAGAAGAATGCAGGAAGTTGGAGCCTATATGGGATGGCCCTTATGTGGTCAAAAGAGTAGCTGGTCCAGGAGCGTATGTATTGATTGATGAGCATGGCGTACAACTCGAACATCCATGGAACGCCAGGTTCCTTAAGAAGTACTATCCCTGAGGGAAACAATGTAAAATCCGAAGTCTTGGGCGGGCATAATACCCAAGAAATCTTATTAACTGATGTAACACAACAACGAATAAGATCCGGGGACGTAGGTTTGCTATCATGCGCCGAACCCCGTTAACAAATTACTGAGTCATTTACATTTTTCATTCACTGAGTAATCCAACTACAGTGATGGCTATAACTTAAAAGCTCTAAGAGCACAGTAGCTGAGGCAACATACTCAGCAATAGGCTATAAAAGCCACCTACAGAGGCACAGATGCCCAAGGCAATAAAAGCCACACCAAAACCCTGATCAGGTACTAAGGCCATGTGCCATCTTTGAAGGCATGATGCCCGAATCCATAAAATCAATTAAGAGCCAAGATCTCTTATGAAGAAAGCTTGCTTGCATTGAGTGAACGCACCTACTTGTAAGAGTTAGTCCGACCCAGGCTTAGTTGTAAGGCCAGCCGTGTCACTTGATGATCTGTAAGTGTTTGGGCGAATAAGAACCCTTTTGCTGTAGCATCACATTCGGCGGAGCCGTCGGTGTGCTAATTCGTCTACGCCATAGCATCACCTCTGGCGAAAGCTATAGTGTATTAAAGTCTATGGGGCAACCCAGGCAGCTTATATTAGATCGCCGACGGGCACAAGTGATGGTTACGGCTGGGGTCTAACCCTGTCGCTCCGAGAAATTGTTAAATCAATTGTTAGAAATTGTTGGCTGTACAGGACCAGGACTTCACTCAATGACAAGCTAAGTCTTTAAAGACAAATTGAAGCAAATACGATAGAAGATTGTTCAAAAGGCAACATTTAAAAGAAAAATAATCCATTGCAAAAAGTTAAAGGTGATAACCCTACATGGCGATAATAAAGATGGGAAGGAGCAAAAATATCCGCTATAACAAAAAAGAGAGAGAGAGAGAGAGAAAAGAAAGAGATTGTTCATTACAAAACAAAGAAGTTGCAGAGGCACGAAAAGAAAGTGTAAAGAAAAGTCGCCGATTCTCTTTCAAGATTATGGAGCAGTCTGGTTCTCGCTGTCATGAGTCCTCTCTCCACCAGCAGGCTGGCCACTGCCGGTGTTTTCATCCTGCCCCTTTACATTTTCTTCTTCCTCCGCTTCTTCATCCTCCTCCTCCTCTTCTTCCTCTTCTTCTTCATGGACCACATCTTCTTCTTCTACATCCTCCTCGCCGCTAGATCCGGACCCCTCGCCATCTTGTTCACAGTCCACAACCTCTTTTACGGCGGAAGATTTAGGAGCGATGACATACTTGGCGGGTATCTCCAAGTTAAGCTTGGGATATTCTTCATTCACATACTCTTGAACGGCAAGGAAGTCCATGAGAAGAATTTGTTCCTTATGTTTGACATCTTTAGCTTGGAGATCTTTCTGAGCCCGGCTCAAATCAGCCCGAAGTCCGCTTTGGATTTTACCCAAATACTCCACCTTACTTTCAAGACCTTTAATGTTGGTTTGGCATTTCTTATGGTCTTGAAGTTGAAGGTTCAGCTCAGCGATCTGGTTGGGACATTGGCGGTGAGCCTCCACAGCCTGTTGCAGCCTTTCTTCACAACCATGGTGATGGGTGAGTTTCCCAGCCAAATCTGAGATAGTCTCGGTGCAAAGCTTGTGGTACTCAACGATTTTACGCTGCTTCTTCAATTCTTCTTCCAACTGTTTGACTCGCCCTGTGGAAAAATAAAACATGGGAGTCAGAAACTGAGGCAGTATGAAAAATCAGGTGGAAAAATATCCTAGAAATCTACCTTCCAACTCGCTCACGTGCCTACAAGCACCAGTTTGGGCTTCTACAAGGAGTTGTAGATGGGATTCAAATTTAGCGTTAACAGGAGAACCGGATACAGTGGCCACTTGCCGCAATTGGGCTTTTAGCTGATTGTCAAGTTCTCTGGCGCGATCGCCATGAATCTTACAGAAATCTTTCCACCTTTGCGCTTCCTGCTCGGCGAAATCTCTCTCAGAAATGACAGTATTAAGGCGAGAGGCAAGCTTATCAGCTCTCGCCTTCTCATCCAAACGCAAGGAGCTCGCTCTCATATGGTCCACAATGGCGGCTTCTTTCCGTTTGTTATTAAGTTCAGCTAGTCGGCGAGCATTATCTCGTTCGCTTTCCATCCACTTTAGATCGGCTTGAGAAACTTTGAGAAGATTATCAAGGTTAACATTTAATTCGTTGACATAATTTAACTCTCGGCGGTACCACTCAATAGTCTTAGCCTGGCCGTACAGCATATTGCACTTCTTAGCATTAGCATTCGCCAAGTTATCTATCTCGGTTTCATCTCGCTTCAGTCGTGTGTCAGAATGCTGACGGCAACCTTGGAAGGGGCAAGATCTAAGGGATTCGGCGAAAGACTAAAATGCAAAGAAATTTCAATCTACAAGCGGAAAGAGAAAGTACCTTGAAGTTCATCACGCTCAGTGGACTCTTTGATGTTAGCATTGAGCCACTTTGTTGCTTCTGCCTCTTTTTCCTTCAACTGGCGCTCGAGATCCTCGTTTTCACGAGACAGGAAATTCACCATGTCGCCTTGTACGTCAAAAGTATCAATCAGACTCAAACAATGTTGAAATCCCTGAGGCAGAAGCGAAAAGAAGAGTTCAGCAAAGCTAGACATAAAAGCTAATAATAAAAACACGTTGGGATAAATAGTTACCGCGGCGGCCATGAAAAAATGTTCTTGGGGAGTCAACCCTTGGGCCACGGAGGCTAAATTTGAAGAATGGGCCAAGCCAGTCGTAGTATACTTCAACATAGCTTCATAGTAAAGAGAAATGGGATTGTTCCTCTCTTCTTCCAAGGAAAGCAGTCGGGAGAAAGAGTCGGCGAGCCTATTTACTACCATGCCAGTATCACTCCTTCTTGGGAGCCCAGGATCTCTACCGCTAAAAGGCATCCTATGAAGATTTGTAAGAGCGAAAGGAGAGCTAGAACTACCAGATGGACCAGTAGGGATGTCCCTAGCGGGAGGAATGAGAACTTCATTGCCAGACTTGGCGGGAGGAACAACAGGTTCTCGCCCAAGAGGAATTTTTGGAGATTCTTTCACAGGCTCGGCGTCAGTCATCACTGTATCGCCGTCTTTCTCTTCAGAGATGGTTGCCAGATTGTGGGTAACAGGGGTTTTATCCTTTAAGTTGGC
>JAJJMA010236273.1:0-14876 GCA_023529015.1 Papaver nudicaule
AAATTGGCCTTGGCGCCATCCGTCATAGCGCCATAGAAGCCTAGCAGCGCAAACATCGCTATGGAATCTGGCCTTGGACAAAGGCCAAGGCCGTGGCGCCATGAACCATGGCGCCACCTCAAAACCAGCCTTGGCCATAGCCAAGGCCGTGGTATGCCCAGATTACGGCGCCATGGAAACTACGCCTTGGCCAGCGGCCAAGGCCACTCCTACACGTCCACCATGAATGTCCCAGAAGCACCACACTCATGCTGGTCATGACAATTAGTCATACGACTCTACTCAGACTCAACTCAACTCAACTACGCAATATCTGCGTATCACTCGAGACATCAAAACATCACACGGGGGGATAACTTTAGGGGTATTGGTCTGGCGGTCTACGTCAGTTGAAAGAAACTGATGTAGATAGTGGACAGTTAAGAGAAGATGGCGCGAGTGGACATGTTCTACATAACTCAAGCAGTTACAGAAACCAACCCATGCCCTCCACTCCTCTACTCTTCCACGACTTCCACCTTCTCTTTCGAAAGATCAGGGTGAGTTCAAAACTATAAATAGAGGCCTCATCTATCTTCCAAGGCAAGGAGATCATCCAGAAATAACCAGACATTCAGAACACCTGAATAAACCAGAGCCTCAGAGTAAACACATATGAGCAACCAACACACTTCGAGCCTTGGAGATTTCCAGTCACCTTCACGACGGAAATCGTGAACTCTTACACCCAAAACACATCCTCAACCTGATCTCAAGGTTCTTCGATGTTTCCCTCCCTAGATCAACCTCTATCCTCTGTGTGACCGAAGCAAGACGTGAACGGCCATTGACTTGGTTTAGGCTCATCTTGTTCGACTTTGATCTCGAACACTACGAATGTACCCAGAGACGGTGCATTGTTTTTCCAGGTAAAAACAGTTGGCGACCACAGTGGGAGATCATTCTCTCGGTTCCAGAAAATTTTCTCGAAGATGGTTGAACTTAGGTCGGGATCAGATACCAAAAACCCCAACTCTTCAACTGACGGTATTGTAGCCTCTAATGTAGCACCTACCAACCCACCTGCATCCAGCAATACGCCCAATATACCTGTTACCCAAGAAAATCCCCCTTCAACACCTGTCATCTCGGCTATCCCCATCACCCCAGTGACTTTTAATGCTCCAACCCACACCCCTGGAAAGAGCCCTTCCTCCACAGCTAAGACCAACGCTACCGCCGAGAAAGGAAAAGGAGTATCGGGAGCATTAACCATGGAGGAGTTAGACAGACGACAAGACGCCCTCGCAGAAAGTCAAGACAAGATGTTCGACACGCAGCTAGAAATCCTGGATTATCTCAAAACTCTAACCTCGAAGCTGTCAAGTTCACCAGTCGAGGAGACCCTTGACGCTGCTACTACAGGTACCCGCTCGACCGTTATCCACATCCGAGATGACGAAGCGCCTTCTCTCCCAGAAGAATCTCGCCAAAGAGGAGGACAACCATCCCGCTATGTCACGGCAGACGACTTGGAAAAGTTGCTACGAAGTCGAGAAAGAGATATGGCGCCACCTATCCACCAACACCAGCCACCGTACCCGCACGAAGTACAGAGGAAAGGCCCTACCACGGAAGTGACGCATCCAAAGCGCACTAATTCAGCCCCGGGGACCCCGAACAAGAACATGAACCAAGGAGGGTCGTACCAACCGGAGATGCGGAGGCAAAATGCCAGACCAGAGATACCAGACTACCCGTTTCCCATAGAGGAGGTACTAGAGTTGATGTACACTTGGATCCAAGATGGGGCAATCGAACTCCCTCCGATACGACAGCCTCCTACTGCCGAAGAGGTAGCAAGCCCAAGCCAATGTGGGGTTCGGGGAATTGCACCTAGGAAACGAAGGAGTATACCAAGATCCTCTACCCGTTCGAGCATTCACCTTCCCTGAGGAACCGGTGAACAAGAGAGTGGAGGAGATAATGTACGAACTATGCGAGACTCTCTGCCTCTCGAAACCGCAGCGGAAAGACATGTTCACAGCACTCAACATGGTAGTATCAGAAAACGCCTACCCTTCAAGGAAGTCAATGAACAAACAATGTCCAAGCAGGGGAAGCCAACAGAAGGACAAGGCTGGGGACTCCTCACAACCGCCCCGCCTCTCTCATGCTGAATTCTCGAAGACACTCATCGATCCGGGATCCCCAGTGAACATCATCTCAGCCAAGATTCTCAGAGCCGCTAACATCCCTCGCAGCAGAGCCATCCATGCCCCTGTCATCATCAAAGGTCCTGACGGGGCTGAAGTACGCACTTACGGGTAGGATCGACCTTCCCGTCGAAATCGCCACAATCCCAACCATAACGGAGTTTCACATTGTTAAGGGAGTCATCGAGAGCGACATGGTGCTGGGACGCCCATGGATCTACAACAACCAGGAGACACTTCCTCTGGAGTTCATGGAGCGGTTTGTGCAAAAGAGCAGCATCGCAGAGGCAGTAGTCACACCTGCAGAACCCAAGGGAGTCAATGAGGACCCCCTTGACCAAGAAGGTACTTCGTCCACCCCTATTTTATATGATAGCCCACATTCGCCGAGTTACTGGGGACTCACCACGAGGAGAGCCACTCGAGAGGAAAACCCTGGAAAACCCGCAAGAGGGGAGCATCGACACCACCGAGTACTGAGACTCAGAAAATTCCCGGAGCCCCCACTGACAGAGCCTGCACTTAGCACGACAACCTTGTCCGGCATTGGAGCTCTGCGAAATGATCCTTGTCTACTGAGCCCTCAATGAAACTACAAAAGACTTGCCTCGCCTGCACCAGCGCTATGGAGAGGGCCAAACCCCTAAGAAGCGAAGAGGCTTGTAATGCCAACGACGACATCAACATCATCAATGAGCAGTACAACAATAACTTACCTTCCGTGAGTACCATCACCGAAGGGAATTAGAGGAAGAGTCCAGCTACAGAGGTGACACACCCAGAGCATACGACTTCAAGCTCGCTTTGGAAACTTCAGGTGACAGTATGGGTCGAAACGGATCACGACGCCCCCAAGCTACGACACCACGAGTGATAGCGCCACAAGTCACGGCGCTGCAACTATTAGAAAGGGGTAAATCAAGCTTGTAGTACCCATGGCAACAAAGTACTTACCAACAAACACTGAAGGGACGGACAACTCCATCATCACTATGAGAATGACGAGACGTGGGGACTTCTAGAGTTACCACTGCAGCCAGCCAGGAACTCCAGAGACTCTCAAGACAAACTATAAAGAAGCATGTCCGACAATCCAACTCTGTTACTCGATCGAGAGAAGCCCCCCTGGAGAATCAAGAAGAGGAGGCGCATCTCTATCTCTTCCACACCAACCTCCCTATCCAAAAGACCCCTCTCCCATAGGATGCTCCTCACTGGAAGAAGTTCAGACTTCAAACTTTCGAAGCCGCAAGACGATCAACCACAACCGTCCATGTCTTGATAGAAAATGATCCAAGCAGTTAAGGATTGAGGAAGATCGTGATGACAGGAGACGCGTAAGCAAGCCGGACAACGGAGACATCGACGCAATATAACTCAAAAGGTCCCGAACAAGAACGTGACTCAAGCACAAGATGCAGATCTACAACAACAACCGCGAGGAGTACGAGAACCGGAGCCTATACAGGACTCCCAGACTCATCATCCTCGGAGAAGTACTTGAGCTATTAGACGTCTGAACAAGAACGGAACAACCGGATTACCCCGACTCGATGAATCTCAACGACTAAAGAGGATGTTCTGCCTACTCGAGCCCATACCATCTCCGGAAATCCAATACACGAGAATATTGAAAGAGGCTGGCGATCAACACGTTTCTGCACGAGGGAAGTTGACCCCAATGAAAGACGTTGATAAGATAACACAGAGCATGGCTGGGGACTCCCCACCACAACTGTTCTTCACTACATCGGACACCGTTAGGAGTACTGACTGCCACGACCCAACAAGGTACAACAGATAGGCCCCGTCTCTACCAAAGCGCTTCATCATCACGGAAGCAGAGACGTCCATGCAGCGGGGGACTATCCGCTACAGATCCTTCGAAGGGAGGAAGATCTAAGAACTCCAATCAACACTGACACCAGTACCGACGCATCTGCAAAAACCTGAAAGCCACCAGAAACCTTGGAGGGACCTCCATACGCCAGGATTCGTATATTCGTAGAATCCCCCTAGTAGCAACACCACCGAGTCATCTTTCGAGCAAGCTAGCAGTATCATGGTTGTGACACTCCTCTCAGCTATCACTAGCAACGAGTCTCCGACATCCTTCGGTGGCAACCCAGATCCAAAAGATGACATAGTGGAGTACTCCAAGCGCAAAGACTTCAAAAGATGTGTCAATGGATGGAGAATGGGAAAGGCTTCCTACGTGTCCACTTAAAGATTCTACCACAACATGCTAGAAGGAGCAATCGTCACCACGAAATCAGAGTTGAAGCTTCTGGAGCAAGCGGTGTGTGAGCAAGAATCTTGATACGGGGACTAAAGGTATTCGTCTCATTAGACCTTCACAAGTTTCAAATTCTAGAAATACCTTCTACCACGAAATATTCTCGTAGTCTCACACCTTCCACCAAGACTATCCTCGTGACTCTGCATGAGCACAGAGCCATGAAACACCTTTACAATAAAATCCCACACCGTTACAAAATAGAGAACTACCTTCCCCAAAATATATCTCTTACAACAAGAAGTTCACCTAACCTTAGCCCCACAAGATGTTTTCACCACCACATACCTTTGTGACTCCACATAATGCTCTCCCAGCCTTCATTAACCCTCTGGATCAACGTCATTACCTACAACCTTAAAGCTAGTTACTAATCAAAGACTATAAACCATATTGTGGAGAACTTATTTTATTTTGAGTCTCCATGGAGCAAACCTATCCTGGAGACAAACAAAGGCGTGCTCACGACTACATACCAAGTTCGCTGTACGACGGCCTTCACGAAAACGAGCAACGCGGAAGATGGGTAAAAGATCTGAAGGTAAATTTTATGCAACATCTTCCTACAGGCGTGTACTATTATTTGTAAAAACTTCGTGGCAATCCAATCCGTGGATGAAGAGATATGGCGCAAACATTACAGTACACCGAAACAAGTAGACAGAACGTACATACGAAGCCAATACTGTTGCTGCGGAAAGCTCGTGAGGAATTCTTGGGTAAAATTTATACACAAACTCCCTTTCAATGCCCACAACTATGTGGTAAATTTTCGTACAATAACTCCATGTGGTTTGAGAAATATGGCGTGAACATTGAGGAGAAGAAAAGCTGCTAGAATTTCCTGCGCCAGCAACTTTTGTTGCGAAGGAATAGCCGGTGTGAGAAATCCACAAGGGAGTTTTGAAAGATTTTCGGACACAATCTTTCTATTTATGTCCCACAGCACATACTAAAATTTCATACCAATCAAGCAAGGGGATTGGGAGATACGACACGAACACTACAGCACACGCGAGACGTGCAGTCAGGAATCATGTACAAGACCACGTCGAGTACTGCGGAAAATCTACGAGGATCCTCGAAGAGATTTTTGGACACAATACTCCCCTGGATGTCTAATACCTTGTGTCAAAATTTCGTGATGATACAACAAGGGAGTTAGGAGATATGACGCAAAAACCAGGAAACACGCAAGACGCGAACAGTTGGAATTTACAACGAATAGGCTACGACGCAAAGCTCATAGTACCAGCACCCACGGCGCTACCAGGTCCATGGCGCCACACCTCATGGCGCCCCACCTCATGGAGCCACACCTCATAGAGCTTTATTACTCAGTAAAGGCGGCGAGGTAAACATCTTCATCAAGTATTTCACTTATTTTAACTCCAACACCCTCTTCAACGACTGGGGACTTGGCGCAATCATCGTGCTTTGGAGGAATTCTCTATAAGGGGATACCGAGAGTATGGGATCCCCACAATAAACACGTTAAGGGGATATATAAGACGGGACGACACATGCTCCTCACCAAAACAGAAGACGTTCAGATCCACACCAAGAAAAAAAGAATACGATCAACTCCCCTGGTATCTCTCTGCCCAACTGTTGCTTTCGGTTACCACTGGATTGGTCATTGTCTCGTAAAGCATCGGTGCTCCACCTCACTCAACACTACGGATTCAACTCTGAACACCGATGGACGCGTCTTGCTGGAAAGTACACCACCCAAGCTTGCACCAAAGGCGCTGCTCAGAAAATTAGCTAAGTGCATAACCATTCTCCAGGAGGAGACGATCAAGGAGAAACAAGGACTTGATCACGACAAGAAGGAGGAAAAGTACTCTGCTAAAACGGGTAAAACCTCTCCCTTCTTTTTATTTTCTTGGCTAACACCTAGCCTATGTATGTATTTACATACATGACACTGGGGACCTCACTAAGCATAGTGTCCCCTTCTCTAGAAAAGTCACGGCGCCGCAAGAGCTAGTGGCGCCACAAAGTTCGTGGCCCATGAAACCTATGGCGCCACGAATAACTTTAAAAAAAAAAAAAAAACAAGTTTAGGGTTTCGCGCCCTGGCCACGCCCACCTTTCATGGCGTCATGGCTATGATGCTGTGACCATGGCCCCTTGCTTGTCTCGGCCATTGTGATGCCAACTACGGCACCACCCATCTCGTCCCCCTAACACCTAAAAAAAAAGAGGCTTCATCCAACTACACTTGCACGTTTTCACACGCATAGTCTTATTCTCAGCTTTACATCATAGCTATAGAATATTAGCTCGATATAATCTCTACTAGCATTGAATAGAAAGCTTGAGAAAATTGAGGTTGCCATCACCATCCGAGTGCTTAGTATGAAACATTATTGTTCCACACTAACCAGGGGACTTTCTGTAGACGGTGAAAAATAGAGAAGGGATAAAATTGTAAATCTCCTTATGTTATGCCTTTCCAAGAAGCGATTGCCTACTCAGGCAGATCTCTATAGCTCTATGAGTTCCCTCTTATAGCTTCCCGGGTGGAGAGAATGATATCATAGTGCAATTGCCTATTCAGGTACATCTCTATAGCTCAGAATGCAACCCGTTCTACGAGCTGAATAAACTCTCTATAAGTTCTCTCTTATAACTCCCGGTGGAGAGGATGATATCATAGTGCAGTACTGATAATCTCACCATCACATTAAACCCATTAATCTGCTTCATGTCGACATCGCCTCGAATTCCTCGGCATCAGAACCAGATCGCTCAATGGTACATGGTGAAGAGTTAACAGAGACGCATCCTCATGGATTTCCTCTTAATACGACTCAACATCTGTGTCTTAATGAAAATCTCAGGAATATCGAAGCTCTAGGCCTGTCCAGAGCTCTCTGAGAAGCATACAACGGCCTAAACAAGCTTAAACAGACCTCATCCCAAGCTCAGGATGGTCTGACATACGATGGATAAACACGCCATGAATTCAAGTAGGCTGTAGCGCAAGCACGCATACCATAGCAGCGTGACCAGAACACGCCATCCGCAACATGGCCTTGGCCAAAGACCAAGGCCGTGGCGCCATGAACCATGGCGCCACAACAAAGTTGGCCCTGGACAAGGTCCAAGGCCTTGGCGCCATCAAGCCATGGCGCCATGGGACTTACAGCGCATAGCGCTATCAACAAATTGGCCTTGGCCAAAGGCCAAGGCCGTGGCGCCATCCGTCATAGCGCCATAGAAGCCTAGCAGCGCAAACAACGCTATGGAATCTGGCCTTGGCCAAACCTCAAAACCAGCCTTGGCCATAGCCAAGGCCGTGGTATGCCCAGATTACGGCGTCATGGAAACTACGCCTTGGCCAGCGGCCAAGGCCATTCCTACACGTCCACCATGAATGTCCCAGAAGCACCACACTCATGCTGGTCATGACAATTAGTCATATGACTCTACTCAGACTCAATTCAACTCAACTACGCAATATCTGCGTATCACTCGAGACATCAAAACATCACACGGGGGGATAACTTTAGGGGTATTGGTCTGGCGGTCTACGACAGTTGAAAGAAACTGATGGAGATAATGGACAGTTACGAGAAGATGGCGCGAGTGGACATGTTCTACACAACTCAGGCAGTTACGGAAACCAACCCATGTCCTCCACTCCTCCACTCTTCCACGACTTCCACCTTCTCTGTCGAGAGATCAGGGTGAGTTCAAAACTATAAATAGAGGCCTCCTCTATCTTCCAAGGCAAGGAGATCATCCAGAAACAACCAGACATTCAGAACACCTGAATGAACCATAGCCTCGAAGTAAACACGTCTGAGCAACCAACACACTTCGAGCCTTGGAGATTTCCAGTCACCTTCACGACGGAAATCTTGAACTCTTACACCCAAAACACATCCTCAACCTGATCTCAAGTTTCTTCGCTGTTTCCCTCCCTAGATCAACCTCTATCCTCTCTGTGACCGAAGCAAGACGTGAGCGACCATTGACTTGGTTTAGGCTCGTCTTGTTCGACTTTGTTATCGAACACTACGAAAGTACCCAGAGACGGTGCATTGTTTTTCCAGGTAAAAACATTATCATGAACGGTTCGACTCAGAATCGGAATCAACGTCTTGTTAGTGCTTTCAGCTTGCCCATTTCCTTTAGGATAATAAGGTGTAGAGCAAATATGTTGAATACCATACTCTTGAAGTAATTCCCCTATAGCTTGATTAACGAAAGGCGAACCATTATCTGTTATGATGTGCTTAGGAACTCCAAACCTACAGATGATATGCTCCTTGATAAACTGAGTTATATTGACACCTTTGGTTTTTCTAAGCGGAATCGCCTCCACCCACTTCGTGAAGTATTCAGTAGCGGTTATAATGTGCTCATGCTGTAAAGAAGTTGCGGGATTGATCTTTCCAATAAGATCAAGTCCCCAGCTATAAAACGGCCAAGGACTGCTGATGGATTGCAGAGGAAGACACAGAGAGTGTATAAGGTTATTATGAACCTGACACTGATGGCACCTTCGAACAAACATGGCAACATCGTCTTCCATAGTAGGCCAATAATATTTTTCAAGAACTTGTAAAAATAATTTCTTTTTACCTTGGTGTTCGCCCTCATGCATCTCCTTGAGTATAATACTCGTCTCCGGATCTGCCAAACAACGTAATAAATCTCCACAAAGCTTTTGCGGTACATAATTCCTTCGTGTAAGACGAACCTTGCTACTCGTCTTTTCAGTCTTTCCGCATCTTTCTTCTCAGCAGGTAGGATATGGTCCCGAAGATATTGGATGTAAGGTTCACGCCAATCCTCGACGGGTTGTACCATCAAGGCTTCAGAATGGTGGACAGCAGATTGGCACTTACTGCAAGAGCCTTGTATTTCTCTAGATTTAGTTTCCATGGTGGGCCAATAATATCCCAGCCGTTGGAGTCGTCTGTATAAAGTAACCACTAGACTTTGTCCACATGTTTCCTCATGGACGTGATGAAGTCGTTGTTGGGCCTCGATATCCCCAAGACATCTGGACAAAGATCCATCTGAATTCCTATGATAAAGAATCCCGTGTAATAAGAAAAAGTTCTTCAAGTCTTTGAGACGAACTTTCCTTTCTGGTGATGATCGGGTGAGTTCATCAATGACATGTGTCCTCCAATCGTGTACCGCTGGCTCGCTAGTTTGTGCTAACCAAGTCGATGAAAGCGTACGCTTATGCACGGTGAGAGTCGTTTCCATACCTTCAAACTGTAACTTCGAAGCCAATGTTGCTAGACAAATCAGCATGCTTGTTGTTAGTTCGACCGGTATGAATGATAATGGCTTCAGAGAAACGAGTTAATAGTCTATGTGCTTCGGCGCGAAAAGGAGCTAGAGTGACCTCCTTTAATGAGTAAACACCATTCATTTGATTCACCAGTGATTTAGAATCACCCCTAATCTCCAGATTGGTAGCTTCCACTTGTTTGGCCAATGATAATCCTATCAGAAAGGCTTCGTATTCTGCTGAATTGTTGGTACACCGGAAGTCCAATTTGAACGAGTGTGAGAATACTTCGTCGGCAGGGGAAACCAATACTATTCTAGCTCCTCCAGTGTTGTTACTTGGCGTAGCAGAGCCATCGAAATATAATAACCAAGTATCCTCCTTGACCAAGGATATTTCCGGGAATTCCCCAAGTACATCTTCATGCAGGGCGGTGGTATCTTCTCCAGGGAAGGCCGCAAGAAGATCTGCGACAGCTTGGCCTTTGATTGCCTTCGGAGCCACACAAGCAATATCAAACTCTGACATCTGTAGTAGCCAACGGGCTGGCTTTCCGAGCAGAGCCGGTTGGACAAGAGGAATCTTATGGGGTCTGCTTTTGTGATTAGCACGACCCTGTTTGATAAGAGATAATGCCTGAACTTCTGGATTGCGAAGACTAAGCATAGACATGCCTTCTCTATCTTCGGGTAGCGGAGTTCGGCATTCTTTAGAGTACGACTAATGTAATATACTGGATATTCAACATTATCGTTACCTTCTTGTGCGAGGAGTGCTCCAATAGCAGTGTCACTCGATGCTGTGTAAAGAAGTAGAGGACGTCCCTGTACTGGTGCTTTCATCACTGCTGGTGATAATAGTAATTGTTGGATCTTCCTAAATGCCTCCTCTTGGACGGGAGACCATATGAAATATGCTCCCTTCTTTAGTAGAGGAATGAACGAGACCACGAATTGGGCTAAGCCGGGAATGAACCTCCGTATGTAAGAGACCTTCCCCATGAAGCTTTTGAGTTCTTTTACCGTCTTTGGTGGCGGCATTGTGGTGATTGCTTGCGTTTGGGTAGGGTCCACCTTGATTCTTTCTTCAGTTAATTGAAAGCCTAAGAATTTGCCTGAAGAAACTCCAAACGCGCATTTCAGAGGGTTCATCCTCAACTTGTACTCTCTACATCTGTCAAACACCTGTCTCAGCACGTCTAGGTGAGATGCTCGTGTTTTCGATTTGACCACAACATCGTCCACGTAATCTTCAATTTGTTTATGCATCATATCATGGAATATTGCTGTCATGGCCCGCTGATAAGTGGCACCTGCATTCTTGAGTCCAAAGGGCATCACAATATAATGAAAATTCCCAATTGGAGTTCGAAAAGCAGTCTTACTTGCATCTGAATCGTACATCTTGATTTGATTGTATCCACTGTAACCATCCATGAATGAGAACATGTCATGACCGCAGGTAGCATTCACCAGCATGTCGATGTTGGGCAGAGGAAAATCGTCCTTGGGACAGCATTTGTTCAGATCCCTGAAGTCTACACAACATCTGATTTGACTATTTTTCTTCTTGACTGGTACCACGTTGGCTAGCCAAGTATGATGATGAATGGGTTTGATAAACCCTGCAGAAAGTAACTTTTGAATCTCGACCTTGATTTGTTCTTCTATCTCATGTCGAAAATGGCGTGGTTGTTGCTTCACCGTCTTCGAGCCGGGTAAAACGTGAAGATGATGTGTCACCAATTTGTCGTCTAGCCCGGGCATTTCTTCGTAGGTCCAAGCAAAAACATCCTGGTACTCTTTGAGAAGATTAACCAGGGCTCCACGCTCCTCTGCTGATAAGGATGAGCTGACAGAGATAGGTCTAGGAACCTCATCCGTCCCTATGTTGACGGTTTCAAGAGCATCAGTGGTGGAGTCGGATCCATCCTGTAGTTGTGGCGGAGCTTCCTGAATTTCTTCTTCCGAGGAACCTTCATTCTGATAACATTCTTCGATGCGGGGAGGTTTTCCGCCACCCTCCCCTGTTAATTGCTAACATTTCCGTCGCGAGTAGATAGTTCTACCCTCGGCGTCGTATTGAGTAGTGAAATTATAACTTCTTTTGGAGTAAGGTGATTCATGAGATATAATCGAACCATACCTAAGAAGTCCTGATGAAGTAGGTGCGCCTTCCACGTTTTCCTCGATTGACGTGGGTGGTAGTGGCTTCTCGTCTTTGATAGAGGCCCACGCAGGTGGAGGAATACTATAGACTTTGTTGGGCGGCTCTGGCGTAGTTTCTTTTGGTTCGAAGAATTCTACTTCGTATATTGGTGAATATGGAGATGCTGACGCCGCGACACGAATAATTTCTTTATCGAGCACCGCCTTCATACATTGGTGATAAGTAGAGGGGACGACTTTGTTGTCATGGATCCAGGGGTGTCCCAATATCATGTGGTAATCAGGCTCTTTCTCGATGACATGAAACTTCACCCTTGATTGGATGGGTCCCACCTTGAGATCCAAGTTGACATACCCGTAGGTATTAGTCATGTTTCCTTCAAAATCTTTCATTACAATAGGATGATGTACGATTTGATTATTAGGAACTCTAGCGGTGCGAAGAGTCTTCAGAGTTATGATGTTGGCAGCAGCTCCAGTATCAATCAAGGCTCTTTTGAACTCCATATTTTTGACGTGCGTCGTGACGTACAGAGCTCGATTATGTCCGTCCTCGGCCATCATATCTTCCTCAGTAAAGGTAATATCCTTCACCATGGGCTCAGATGCGAGGGACATCTCTGAAACTTCTAGTGAGGGCGGAGTTAAATCCGCGTTGAAAGCGATGCGGTTGAGAGCAGCAAACGTGTCTACCCTCTGTCCTCTTGAGAAATGTAATAATTCACACAAATTGTCTATTAAGAAACTAGTTTCTTGACTCACAGGTTTTTCGTAGGTAGTGAAACTCTGGATGTGTCGAGGTGGGTTGGCAGCCTTATTGTGCGGGCCTTCAGTCCCCAGTCCCCTGTTGACGGAGTTATCTCCAACATTAGCGTATTACCCGGCTATTGTATAGAGTTGTTGGAAAATGCTGGGTCGGAATCTCTCCATTAATTCTTGATGATGTGGCTCCATCCCTCCCATGAAAATCACCACCAATTTTGACTCGTTTATCCCCCTACTATGATAATCCAAAGCTTTGGCTCTGAACCTTTGCACGAAATCTTCTGGATTCTCCTCTTCTCCCTGATAAGTCTTTACCAGTTCTGAAAGAGTAACTTGGTTAGGAATGGGAGCATCAGCTGCAGAGGTGGTATTGATGGTGGCCCTCACAACATGAGGCGTGGTAGGCGTGATAACGAGTGGCAAAGATGAAGTAAGGCCCAAACCAAGAGATTGGGTGACGGTAGGAGTGAAAAGAGGAGATGAATTGGGTCCCACCAGAGGGGATTAGACATTAGAGGTGATATGGGTCACGGCTTTGGTGGTGGGACCAACAGTGGCGTTCCTGATATGAAGATTGGTTGTCCCCACAGCACAAGATAGGGATATGTTGGAACATGATAGGGATGAGGTGGACCCCTGCTGGACGTTCTTGAGAGATGAGGATGAGGGAGGCGTGGCGAAACCCACCACAGAGGATGGGACGCCCATGGGTGAAGAGGATAAGGTGGATCCCACCTGGGTTTGGGTAGACACAAAATTAGGGTTTCTGGTTGTGATAGGGTTCACGTTTTGGGTGGTGGGGCCAGCAGAGGTGATGGCGCCACTAACTTGGGTATTTGTGACCCCACTTGCAGTAGATGAACTCGTGGGACCACTAGGGATATTTGGAGAATTTGTGTTCTCTGAACTCTGCCTCCTGGTTTCAACCATATTTTCTTACAAACGAGATAATGACCTCCCACTGTGGTCGCCAAATGTTTTAGGTGTAAAACAATAAAGAGAATCTGAGGGGTAAATTGTGAAGTGTGATGATGTAATAAGAAGTTGTAATGGTATTCGAGAGGTCAAGATCGAACAAGACTCGCCTAAACCAAGAAATGGCCGTTCGAGTATTGCTTCAGTTACAAGAAGAGTATATAGGGTTGGTTTAGGGAGGGAAGCAGAGAAAGATGAGATCAGAGAATTGCTATAATTTCTGTGATGTTGATGATTAAATTGCTAAAAAGAATGGATATTCAGTTCTCACTAGATATTGAATGCTGAATGAGAAGAGTTAATCAATTATCGATAAGACAGATTGATTATACTTGCACTGAATTAAACTGTTGAACTTGTTTGTTCTTGTTGTTGTTTCCAAACTGGTCGACTGACCTATTTATAGCAATAGAATTCCAACTGATCTCGTAAGAAGTGGAAGAAATGGAAGAGTGGGAGTGAGGAGTGAGTGGGGTCAGTTGTTAAGAGTCTTGCGCCTAATAATAGGGAAGACTAACAACCCATTACCTTATCCCATCTTTCCAGCAACGTTCACACGACTTAGTGTCTTTCCCGTTGAGTGATTGAGCCGTTGCAATCACACGTGCCGTAGACCGCCAAACCAAAACCCTAAAGAATATCCCCCATGTAACTAACTTGATTCTCGTAAGATTTGTTAAATATTTGTTAAGTCAAAGATGACTAGGTGCAAGTCGTACCAATTACTGGTAAACTCAGGACTTTGCGTAAAGATAGAGATTAAACGATAAGCTTGTATATCTGTTTTAGATTTGGTCTAAGGATTGACCCGGGCAATCGCCATTTAAACCAATGAGATAAGTCTAAGGATTGAGCTATGCAACCGCCATTTAGACTGAGAGAATTTCAGCAACTCTTTGTGGCAATAGTCAAGTATATACGACTTTCGATTTGCCATAAATATGAGAAATTGGTTTGTGGCATGTAATGCACCAATTCTCTGAGTAATGAAGACATATGAATGTCCAAAATAATATAAGTCATAGCCATGAGCCATGATTAAGAATTATAGCACTGATTTATAGAAGCAAGTCCATAATCAGGAAAACAGACGAATGATGCTATCACAGCGTAGCCATCATCAAGAATGCATAAGCATTGCCAATCCAAGACCTAAAGATAGGCAACAATAATAATAATAATAATAATAATAATAATAATAATAATAATAATAA
>JAJJMA010236275.1:0-39736 GCA_023529015.1 Papaver nudicaule
TTAAACTTTCGCCTATGTCGGACGGAAAAACTAACTTGGAGGATATAATCCTATTTCTGTTAAAAGGTAGGATATATCTGTAAATTTCATATTATGAGAGGGACATATCTCTAAAAAACCCATAAATGTACTTCATCTCAAAATATGAAGTGCTAAATGAAAGCAAATACTACCAACGACAACAACATCATCACATCACATGCATTTAACACTTCATTTTAAGAGATGATTTACATTCAGTACTTCATATTTTAGAGATGAACTCCATTTAGGACGTCATATTATGCGGTAAATTCCATTTTTAGTATAAAATATGATGTGCCAAAACCGAATTTATTTCAAATATGAAGTGCTAAATGGAATTTCATCTCATAATATGAAGTGATAAATGGAACTCATCCCGTAATATGAAGTGGAAAGATAAAATTCATTCAAAGTATGAAGTTAAACATGGAATAAACGATATTTTCTATGTAAAATAGAATTCATCTCAAAATATGAAGTGTTCAAATAAAATTTATTTCAAAATATGAAGTGATAAATGAAATTCATCTCGTAATATGAAGTGGAAAAATAAAATTCTTTTCATTATATGAAGTGCTAAAACAGACTTTTAATATCGACAATGGTACTCGTTGTGTAGATATCATCGAGTGCTTTCGGAATATATAAAATTTGTTAATTTTCGAATTATATTCGGAAAGATATTTAATTTTTAGAATTTTGTTATTATAGTCTTTTAAGAATAAATGATCAAAAGTCACTTTTATCAAGGGACTAAATGGATATGGTCCCACTTAAAAATGGACTAAACAATATTTCCCCCGTTTGTAAAAGGCGAAAATGATAGAAAAAAAAAAGGATTTCTCATAAAGTACCCCTGTTTGAATTGGTTCAACCTAAAGTACCCTTATTTTTTCAATTTTTTCTAAAGTACCCTCAAGTTGACCGTTTTGTTCATTGTAGCGATTTCCATCCATTTTGAGGGGTTAAGTGTGAGGTGGCACTTGCAAAATGTCTAATTCACCCTTCAGATTCAACTACCACTTGAACCCCCCACCACCACCACCTGAACCCCTTACCACCACCACCTGAACCCCTACCACCACCACTTGAACCCCTTACCACCACCACCTAAAACCCCTCACCACCACATGAACCCCTCACCACCACAATCTGAACCCACCACCACCTAAATCCTGAACCCCCACCCTCCGGTGGTGGTGGTGGTGAGGGTTCGGGGGTATCTTGTAATTTGACAACCCATTTTAACATGTCAAACTTACTTTGACTAACTTATATGGAAAAACAAACGGAAAGGGTACTTTAGAAAATTTTGAAATATCGGGGGTACTTTAGGTTGCAACATTTAAAACGAGGGTACTTTATGAAAAATCCCAAAAAAAAACCTACGATGTCAGATCGGTTATCAGTTCACGAAGCGGCTGGGCGTGGCCCACTTTTGGGGTGCCCGAAAACGAACCATGAGGTGGCACCATCCCACCGTAGGATTAGTAGGAGGTCTGTTTTGTGTGGTGATTGATTGGATGGTGGCTCTCACTCTCTCTCTCTTCTCACTTTATGTCTCGTCCATTTTTGGCACCCAAAAATGGGCATCACTTAGCATTTTTGGTACACATGGCTACCTCTGCAGTCTGCACAAATAGTGTGCTTCCTTGCAAGACACGCTATTTGTGTGTAAGTACTCTTTCTCTTTCCCACCTGGTTAGCTAGACATAGTTGAAAATGCTGTGCACCCAATCCTAAAGGTAGGTATACAACACAGAAACGCACTTTTAATCAACCCCTATCGTTGATCAGTTTAGGTGCGGAGGTGTTGTACACCGCATTATAAAGTCAGAGCACAAACCAAAAGGAGGCAAAGACTGTTAGTTTTAGTATTCAAAGTTAATGACTCATTTAGTTTTTAGCCGAAAATGGCAAATCACTGCTTTTCCAATGCCAATATACCTCAACCCTCTCTACCTCTATCAATTGTCATCCCAAGATTCTCAACCTAAAACCATAAAAAAAAAAAAAAATCAAAAGCTTTTCGGAGAAACCCTAATTAGTGATGTCACGAGAAATAGTCCCCAATCCTGTTGATGCAGTAGAACTTGAGAGTAGTGATGATAACGATGGTAGTAATGATAGAAGGAGAAGAAGAAGCGAAAATGAACAACAAGAAGAAGAACTGTCTACTGTTGCAGTAGGGGTTTCTTCTGATCATGAAGCACCAAATCAATCAAGGGTATGTCGTAGTTTTTGGAAAGCAGGGGATTATCAAGTTCGCCACACTAAATCTGCTCCTCCTCGAGGTTTTTATCTTTTTGTCTTTCTGTGTAAGATGTTCTTTAATCCCCCTTTCGTTTTTAGTTTGAATCAGAGCTGAAGATTTATGATTATGCAGGTGAATTAGAGCATGCTCGTGTTCATCCAAAGTTTCTTCACACAAATGCAACTTCTCACAAATGGGCTTTCGGAGGTTGTTTTTCTCTTTTCTTTCATTTTTATTTATGCAGAGTTTGTCTGACATGATGAAAAAATATTTGATGAGGAGACATCATTAGTACATTAATGTAAATTTTTGGTATCTTTGATGCAGCTATAGCGGAGCTTTTGGATAATGCTGTGGACGAGGTAATCAAATTGGGGAAACCTTTGAGAGCTTTTTGAATGAGATCCTTAACACGCTGTCCACGGGCCACTCATCGTGACCAAGATATGCTACGTTTTCTATATGAATTCTTTAAAATGAAATGAATTTTGTTGCATTGACTATCTTACTGCAAAACACCATAAGAAATACTTCATACAGTAGGGTAACTAGTCTATACCCGTATTCTTGCAAAGAGATCAGCAATGGTGCTACCTTTGTGAAGGTGGATGAAATCTGTAACAAGAGGGACAATTCTCCTGCCCTGTGTTTCTTAGGTACAATATTCTTGTTTCCATTCTGTTGTAGACTAGTAATATTAATTAATAGGCTTGTACCATGAAATCCTAATGTTGATGGTGTTCATTGTGAAGATAACGGAGGGGGAATGGATCCACAGTCTATGCGGCAATGTATGAGCTTGGGGTACTCCTCAAAGAAGGCAAATACAACTATCGGACAGTGTAAGTTCTGTGGCATCTCTTATGGCTATCTTTTAAGCTGACATTGGGATCAACCGTTTCCCATAGTTTAATATGCAAGACCCAGTCCCCCCAATATGTAGTAGAAATGGTGAATAGTTTTTTTTTTTTTTTTTGGTACTTTATTGTGAGAGGTAGAGATTACTGTTGCATAAGCTAATTACCTTATTATGCTTCCAGACTTTTACATGAGGGTTTGTAGTCAGAATTGTATTGCATAGACATGTCTGCTCCTTGTTTCTTGTGTTCAAAAGTTTCTAAGTGGTTTTATTTTCCAATGTCAACACTTGGATCGTCGTTATGTTCTTGTTTGACGTTTCCGTACTCAGAATGTGGGTAAATGTTCTGCAGATGGTAATGGCTTTAAGACAAGTACCATGCGATTGGGTTCTGATGTGATTGTTTTCAGCCGGGCGGTTCGTGGAAGGTAGTAACATGATAACTGCTTAAATTGGTTTCACTTGTCACCTATGTTCATGTTTGGCAGATCAATCTTTGTATTTTTTTTATATTCTAGTAGTTAGTTTCAACAGATTTCGTAACACTATCAACTTGTTTTGTCTCTTATTTCCTAGTCACGTAACTCAAAGCATAGGTCTTCTCTCATACACTTTTTTGAGGAGAACTGGACAGGATGATGTAATTGTTCCAATGGTCAGTTCTTTTAAGTGGTCTTTCTTATCATTAGTTGCTGTAATTTTCTTCGCCCTACTTTATAACTCATTTGTGCTAACAAATGCAGGTGGATTTTAAAATCAGCGGAAATCAGGCCCATCCAATATTATACTGTTCGGAAGATGATTGGTCTAGCAACTTGAATCTTATCCTTGAGTGGTCTCCATTTTCTTCGCAAAATAAACTTATGCAACAGGTTCTTCATATATACAAAGCTTCCTCATCAATAAGTCACTATTCCCATTGCTTGGATCATCTTAATTTCGTCTGTCCATAGTTTGCATAAGAAAGATGGTCTTGTTAATTAAGTTCAGATCCCACATAGAAACCCCAGAGGTATCTTTGTTGTGATAGATCGGTTTTTTATTCTTCCTCTCGTCATAATTTGTGTTATGGTCATGTATGGGTTTTCTAAGTAATTTTAGTGTCACTCATTGGTTAAACCCGTTTTGTCATTAAGGTTATTATCGTGGCGCAAAAATTTCCTTAATAAGACAGACTTTGTACTACAGGAAGTTTTTTTTGGAATACTGAGGAAGAAATGTGCATGCTTTGTTCTTCTTTTCACCTTTTCAGTTTGATGATATTGGAGTTCATGGAACAAAGATTATCATATACAATTTATGGCTTGATGATGACGGAATTATGGAATTAGATTTCAACAGTGACAAGGAGGTATTTCAGAGAGTAATATTATCATTCAGGCACTGTATGATTTAGAATTTCATATAATGCAATGGTATTTAACTTGCAGGATATTTGTTTAAGAGATGAATTTCCATCTGAAAAGGGGCTCATTGGACAATCGTATATGAACAATGAGTTAAAATCTCATATCTCTTACCAAAGTCGTTTTTCACTGAGGGTATGATTATCTATAGTTTCACGATTATCAGATGCCAGTCTATGTTGATTTTCTTTGACAAACAAATGATAAAACCTACAAAACTTTCTGCAGGCATATGCTTCAATTTTGTACCTCAGGAGATTTACAAATTTCGATGTTATATTAAGGGGTGTACCTGTTCAGCAGTATATTATTGCAGAGAACCTCAACGCTACAGAAGTGTTCAAGTACAAACCACAGATTGGGATGGCTGGAAAAGAGGTCAGATGTTAGAGCAGAGGGCACATAATAAATTATCACAGTTATTATGGGAAAAGCTTTCCTAGTTATCCTTGTTCATGTTCAACTTATTCGATGCAGCTATGCTATCTTGCTCTACAGTAGAGCCAAGTCAACAAATAGTGTTTTATTCCGGCTTTTTTCTAATTTTTTATCACTGGATTTTTTTGAAGTGAAGATGCATGCATGTAGTCTATCTTATCTTACCTTACCTGAGCTGTATCAATTGTGCAGCTGTATACTTTCCTTTTCGTTGCGCAGCAACTTATAATAATCTCCATGTTTGTAGGTGTCAGTGGAAACAACTATGGGATTTGTGGAAGAGTCCCCTTTTCTTGGAGTAACTGGATTCAATGTCTATCATAAGAATCGTCTTATTAGAGTATGTACCTTCGATAACTAGCCAATGAAAATTGTAATTAAACACAAGATTCGTTACCTTCGATAACTAGCCTATGAAAATTGTAACTAGACACAAGATCCGTAGCAGTGAACGTGTTCTTTTTTTCTCTTACCTCTTCAGCCTTTCTGGAAAGTCACTGCTGATCACTCCAGCAAAGGGAGGTGCGCTATAGGTAGGCATAATTCTCCAATCTTCAGTCCTAAATATGTTACCAACAATCTCCTCGGAGAATTCCAAATATTTATCTATTTCTTCATTGAAGATAGGTGTTCTGGAAGCAAATTTTATTGAACCAGCACATGACAAACAAGATTTTGAAAGATCGGCTCTGTTTCTCAGGCTAGAAACCTGGCTTAAACAACTAATCCTCAAATACTGGTCTGTTATTCTGTCTACTGTGTGCAGATGTTATTTTACATTTCTGATGTTACTTGTAAGCATGACCTGTACTGGATAATGCAGGGCAAATAAATGTCATTTGGCAGGATTTTGGTCTCCAATTCCAGAGACTCGTAGTAGGCAGAAGGAGCTTACTGAAAAGCAACCAATTTATAGAAATAATTATAAAAGAGCTGGTTCGAGGAAGGAGTGGCCTTCCCATCAACATGATATTGATGTGTCAGATTATCCTGTAGAGGAAATATATTTAGATCAGTCTGCTGTCGTTGGACTTGCTGTACCAACTAATGTTCGGCACACATTTGGCGATGCAGAACCCTTTGTTGGCCTTGCTACAAATTCTTATGAGGAATCATCTGGACTACCACCTAGTTGGCAGGAGGATAATCAACCAATTAATATGAATAGACGAACTGGTTCGAGGAAGGAGTGGCCTTCCTATCAACATGACATTGAGTTGTCAAATTCTGAAGAAATATGTTTAGATCAGCCTGCTGTAATTGGACTTGCAGCAATAACTAATGCTCGACACGAGTTTGGCAATGCACCACCTGTAGGTTGCATGGCTGCGCATACATCACCCATAATTGGCCTTGCAGCGAATTCATCTACTGAACTACAACCTATTACTGGGTTAGCAGCAACTGTAAGTGAGCATATATTAATCCTTTTTTTCAAAATAATGCTGATTAAGGAATAGGTTGGTTTCTGATGCGACTTTGTGACATTTGTATGCAAAGTCTCTTGCTGGGTTCTTGCTGGGTTGAGAGCTTTCTTAGATACAATTGACACTTACACATGTGGATTGTTATTCTTGACATTCATAAATTATCACTCTGCAGGGTAGTACTTGTACAAATGGGGAGTCTTTAGACGGTTCAAGTTCCAGAGTGATTAATCAATTATGTGAAGAGAATTTGAAATTATTCATGAGGTAGAAGTTTCCTATTATTCCCCCACTCTTATGTTGTAAACTGATTTGCTGAATTTATAATGCACGATATATACTTAACTGTCAGCTTATATGTGACAATTTTAGTATTTTTTTTGAAATTTGCATACCGTTTTAACAGGTGTGATGAGCATAGACAGAAGGAGGTTGCCTTGAAAAACACGGTTAGTTATCTTTATTGACAACCTTCAATATATGGAGCTATGAACTATTACATGAACTGTGTGTTTGTATTGTGACTTGTCAGGTTGAAGACTTGGAAGGAAAATTGATAGAAGCAAAAAGCAGACTGTCTCAAATTTCTTTGCACCTTGAAAATCAAAAGAAGAAAGTTTCAATGGACCAAAGGCAGAAGGCAGTCTAAATCTCTTCAGTAGAACTTACGGTTATGAATTCTCCCATATGACAATAAAAATTGGAACCGGAGGGGCTTAATAGGTATCTTGTTGACATTTTATGGAGTAAACCTACACCATTTGTTGTATAGAATTGAATATATGAAAACAAAATTTTAAAAGTGCGGCTGTGACGAGGTCACCCTCGTGGAAGCTTTTGTAAGGTAGCATCATCTAACCCTTGAATATGTAATCCTAAATGTAGACGCATCTCAAGACATTAATTATAAAATTAATTGATTTTATTTATTTTTATTTATTTTCAGATCTTTAAATTTAATATTAATTAATCATTGGTCCTTTAACAACTAAAATGTAACTCACGGCAAGAAAATAAGAGCAACATGATGACCCCATAGCCAAAAAGATTTGGAAGATGAAAGCCATTCCCAGAATTCAGCACTTTGCTTGGAAAATGCATAGGAAACTTCTTTCTCTAGGAGCTACTCTATTTGTCCATCTTAAACACATAGACCCTACCTGTAAACTATGTAATCTTCATGTTGAAACGGGGGAACACCTTTTTATGGAATGCAGCTTTGCAGAAGTTGTATAGCTATCCCTCGGACAAGCTTTGTTGAGATTGCTGAAGTCGGTGCAGATTCTGACGCCTCCGTTCTTCTTTGGTACTATTACCATGTTCGATACCCACGTTGGGTACATTACTTCTCTAATGAATCCGGCATCCATCAGCTTTTGGAGCTCCTTTTCCACTGCCTCGTGGTATATAGGGGCTACCTTCCTTATCCTTTGTTTGAATGGCGGTGTGTCCGGATTTATCCGTAGGTGATGGGCACCACCAATGGATCTATCCCTGACATATCGTTCATTGTCCACGCAAATACATCCAAATACTCCTTCAGTAGCTCTTTTAGTTTTACTTCCATATCCTCCTCCAACAACGTTCCTATACTCATTTCCCGTGGCCGTTCTTCGGTTCCGATGTTGGTATTCTTTGTTGGCTCGATGGATGAGAACAATTGCTTCGGAGGTCCTATGGGAGTAACATTCTGTAATTGTTATTTGTCCCCAGTCGATGTTGATGCCACCATCACTGCTGGGAGTAGTGATGCCGCTTTGGCCGTCTTGATTTGCTCGTTGTATTCCTCGTATCGCTTTTCTTTCTCCTCTTCCTTTCGCTTTCCTTTATTCTTCTTAAGTGCTTCTTGTACCTCATTGTGGTGTTTAGCTTCAGCTGCATCACATCTTCGTGCATCTTGCTGGTCTCCTTTGATCTTCATTTCCCCGTACGGCGTGGGAAACCTTAGGTGCTGGTGATAGGTTGACGTCGTTCCTCTCAAGCTGTGAATCCAGAGTCTCCCCATGATGGCGTTGTAGGGTAAGGGTGAATCAACGATGCTGAATCTCGCCATGGTCTTCATTGGTCCTGCGTCTACCTGCAAAACTATTTCTCCCTTCGGCTTTGACGTGGATCCATTGAATCCATAAATCGTATAGATGCGTCCATCTAACCGTTCTTCAGCCCCATCCGAAGATAGGGTTCATAGAAAAGTACGTTGAGCGAACTTCCTCCGTCTATTAGTATTTTAGAAACGTTCCACCCGTGGATCGGTAGAGTAACCACCAAGGGATCGTTATGCATTTCAACATCCTGATTGATGTCTTTGGTAGAAAATGTGAGCGGAGTTTTCATCCATTCCTCCCATTCCTCGGTTAATCTCCCATTCAATTTGTTTACTTCGTGCTCCGAGATCCTCCTCCTTGTTCTCAAACTGTTTCAGATATCTCCTGGTATCGAAGGCCCTCTCTCCTACTGGAATGTGATCATATTAAGTGACTTGTATCCTTCAGGGAGTCGTACCGTCTTTTCCTATGCCGCCGCGTTTGTTGTTGCTGCTGCCTGTCCTAGTAACTGAACATACTACCCGAAGTCTCCTTGATTGATATATCTTTGAATCGTGTTCTTCATGTGTTTACATGCATCAGTATCGTGCCCCCGAGTCTGATGGTACTTGCAGTAGTCTTTATGGTTCTTGGACTCATCTCTCTGCTTCCCTCGGGTAGATGGATATGGAAAGTCCTGCCGTCCTCCTTGTTTCTTCAAAATCTCCGAGAGTGACAGGGTCAAGTTGGAATATACTATATCCGCGTAGTCCCTTCTTCCTTTGTCCCCCGGCTTCCCGTCTTTATACCTAGGTTTCTTCTCAAATCCTGATGTGACGTCCCTCTCCGCTGAACGCTTCCCGGTCTCTGGTGCAGCTTCTACCGAGTTCGTTCTCTGTGGGATGCTTCGGTCTTGCGCACGAGGATTATCCATCTGGATGTCTGCTAACCTGATATATTTGTCTTGAACTACGCGAAGTTCTCCCTTCGTTGTTGGTGTATGAGCATGTAGTTCTACGAAGATAAAAGACGTCTTATCCAACCCGAACTTGTGGCAGTTGATGCTGATCTCCGGGTTGACCTTTCCTATAGCTTGGCATACCTTTTGCCATCTCTCCGTGTACGCCTGAAATGTTTCTCGCGGCCCGATGGCTAATGCAAATAGCCTATCTAGCCCCGCCTTACACTACACCATATTTGGCGAATAGCAACACTGAGTAGCAACGGTAATGCTGCCGTTGCGGTATAGCAACGGGCTTGGGCCGTTGCGAAATTTTTGGGCCGTTGCGGAATTCCGAAACAGAATATTTTCCGTTGCAATTTTCCGTTGCTATTTTTTTGCGCGTGCGAAATACGCGTGCGGCCATCAACACCTCCCAACACTTTCTATTATTTTTACGCCCAAAATAGCTATGCCTAGAAGCGTTTTCCACCCTAGTTTTAAAGTGTGTGAAATGCGTGTGCCATGGATAACACTTATAACCATCCATCGATCTTTTCCTTAGCCATATTTTCATTCACTTCTTCTCGTTTTTCTTTCTTTTGCTCTGCTGCCGATAAAATGAGAGAAGAAGTGGTTGTTAGGGTTCATCAAATCTGAGAAGATCAAATCGAAGAGAAGTGGTCATTGACTATATGTTCTTTGTCTCTGCTGCAGATGTTATTTGGTATGTTTCATCTCTTTTGAAAAGTTAGGTTAGGGTTTTGTTCTTCATAAATTTTTAGTCCTTTTTTTCGATTTCGTAGGTTAAATTTCTAGGGATTTGTTCGTCTGCAGGATAGGGTTTGTTTAAGAATTTCTAGGGTTTAATTTTCATAACCGTATTTTGATTTTGAGTTTTTTGGTTGATTTAAAGATTGGGTTTTATATTTTGTTTGATTTTTCAGAAATTTCAAACCCTAACTTAATTCATTTTTTTTTTTTTTTTTTTGTAGATCTATTATTGAATGTTCCTTTGCTGCGATTGATGTTGAGTTTTTTTTTTTGTAGATCTGTTAAGTATATTTTAAATTTAGGGGTTAAGTTGTTGATTTGGGGGTTTGTAGCAAATGAAACCTGGTTGGTGTGCCTTCACTTGTCTGTTACTAGACCTTGTGGAGATGGAACTGTGTGGTATGTTGACCTTCAACTGGATTGAAAGCCCTTGAGATATTCCCTTATCCCGTTTCCTTGTTTTCTGCTCAGAAAGAAGAATTTATCATCCAAAAGGTAAGAGAGCAAATCAAAGTTATTATAATCTACTACTGGGTTTTGATTTTTGAGTCTTTTCTCACCATTTCTGAAAGTGAATGTTGTGTGTGTGTTTCAGGTGAAATTCTGGTAAGAAATTTTGGTAAGAAGAGCAAAATTGAGGTCAGTTCTCTTAATCAAAGCGCAACCTAGATTACCATTCTCTTGATCCAATAGTTTGCTGATATGATAACTATGGGACACACTCATCTAACATCTATTCAACAAACCCCATGGTGCCTAATTCGTGATGGTACAGGATTCGTGACATTTCCAGTCAAGTATCAATGTGTAGTTTTCAGACCTTTTAAAGGGGAGATACTTGAAGTTGTGGTTACCATGGTTAACAAGGTTTCTTCTTTTTCCAAAACTTTCATTGTTTATTTTACAATTGTTACTCTCAAGATGTTTCAATTTATATTTCATATATTTTGAGTACTTGCATGGGTTTTTTTGCTGAAGCTGGTCCTGTTCAAATATTTGTATTGAACCATGTAAGAATTTGGCTTAGGAAGTGATCTCTTCTTATGCATAGTATTGGGAAAGTGGCTTTGGTGAATGCTTTGGTTCATAATGGAATTGGCTATTTTTTTATGTTTGTAGTTGATACCAGATGATATGGAATTCCAGTCTGGAGATGTCCCAAATTATACTACTTCAGATGGATCAGTAAGTAACTCTCTGGATTTTTTTCATAGAAATATGATATCGTTGATAGGATTTTGCTCCAGTAACTGATGTTGGGATGGGCTTGCAGGTTAGAATTCAAAAAGATAGTGAAGTAAGGCTAAAGATTATTGGCAAAGTTAGCTGCTTTTTCTCTGTTGGTAAAGGTAACAGCTTGAATCAATGAAAAGAGACAGCATCATTGTTTTAGTAACCTAGTAACGAAATTTCAAACCTCGGCATCAATGATTTCGTTATTTATATGCCTCATTGTTGCAATGATCTTGTTAATTGGTTGGTAGGGATGTCGTCAAATCATTGTGATGGTGACATGGTATTAAGTTGATCGAATAGTATGTTTTACAACATTAAAATGAGAAGAAGAAGATTGACATATCACAGTTATCAATTTGCTCTTTCTGGTTTGAGTTCGCAAATCAGGTACAGATCAAGCCTGAAATTGAGTATGTGATAATTATGTAAGCACAGAGAGAATACATCTTCTGATATTTGCCTCTTTGGGTTGTATAACATCAACTCAAGGAGTATATTGATTCGCATACATTTTAATGTTCTCAACTCCTCCCATCTTATGATAGATGCAAGTATGATTTTTATTTGTGTTGATTTCAGACTGATTGAGGTTTCTTGGTTTGCTTTGACGCAAGATGCAGACGTAAACTACCCAAAGATTGACTCGAAACTATGGAAGTACCGAGATCCAGACAGAACAATAAGCGGTACTCACTTTTTTACCTTTCCTGGTCTCCCTTTTCACATTTCCTCTTAAATATCTAATTTTAATTTATTTATCTTTCCTTGCTGTTGGTATGAACTCATCTTATATATTTGTTCTTCGTTTAGTTGGTTTTAAATGTATGCCAAATGGTGGGTTACTCTTTCCTCTTTTTTTTTTTTTTGTGTACGGCATACAAAATTCTGAACTGCAAATATAAATATCCTATTGTTTCGACATTCATGTATTTTAGAGGTTCTCCCTTGTTTTTTGTGGTGTTGGTGTTCCTTCCACAAGTCATCTCTGCTTCCTCCAGTCTTCTTTCATTCGCATTCTGCTCTCACTTTCTTTGCCTCCTTTTAAATGATCTCCCCCCTGTTTTGTAGATCCAAATTTGTAGATGATGGAAATGTGGGAGTTGTGAATCTAGTTGCTCAAGTAAGTGACTTATCTTCTCCTCTCTATAGTCATTATTGGTTTATACTTTTGTTCTGTATCTTGTTAACTATGATCTGTCTTTTGTAAAGTTGGAATGTGTTGCTTAGAGCACTTCTTGGGGTCTAACTAATTGTTTTTCTTCGGTACATAACCTTTACTGATCAATAACAGGGGGGCCTGTGGAGTCTAATTGTTTTTCTTTTTCAATAACAAGAAAAAGAAAAGAAACAAACTTAATAGATTATTGTTCTTTCAGGCGTATGCACACATTTCATTGAATTTAGAACATACTTGACACATACACATCAAAGAGAACCCATACTTTGTATTCCAGCAAAATACATATATACATTATTAAATAGAAGACACCACTGCAGAGAAAAAACCTTAGCTACATTCCAGTTATGTTCCCTGGGGATACTCTACTACTTAACGTCATAAATCAGACATTTTAGCTTTGCTGCATTATGCATCCTCATGGAAAAGTAATTTCTGGATTACTTATGCTACTGCATTATTTCTTCCATGCCTTTAAGCTATTGCTGTGACAGTGGAGTATCTTTTCTACTAAAAAGTGATTACTTATGCCCGTTTTGCCTTCTTCTTTTCTTTGGCTTGCAGATTGGTAAGTCAGTGTGTTGCTAACCGGTGGAGGCTCAACTTTGAGACCATAATGCACCAGTACTGCCCTGCTCATATAACAAAACCCAAGGTTAGGGTGTTCTCTAGTATCTAAAATTTTACTAAGTGTAAGAACAAGAAAACTAGAGTAAGAAATTTTTGTAAGTGTATGGAATATTGATTTTGGCCAAGTGTCAGAATTTTTTGAAATGTCTATGAATATCTTTGAATGAATGAACTATCTATGAATGAATGAATGAATATGTGAATGTATGAATGGTTGTATAGTTGTAGAACTGTGTACTTGGGGGAAATATGAAATTGGTGTCAGCTGTTTTGACCAGGTCAAAGTCTGACTGAGCTGTTTTGACCAGGTCAAAGTCAAGCTTGGTCTTCTTTGACCTGGTCTTTTTTTTACTTTGGTAAAAATTTAGAAACGGCAATAAGCCGTTGCTAGTAAAAATATCCGAAACGGTAAATAGGCCGTTGCTAATTAAAATTTGAAACGGTTAAAAGGCCGTTGCGGACAAAATTAAGCAACGGAAAATTTTCCGTTGCGGGCAAAATCTAGCAACGGCCGAACTGCTCCGTTGCTAGATCCGTTGCTAACCGAGAGACGCAACGGCAACATTACCGTTGCTAAAATTCGTCACACCATGAATCGCAACGGCCGGCCCCCGTTTCTAACACTTTTCGCAACAGATGAGCACCGTTGCTACCCCCCAAATATGGTGTAGTGTTAGTAGCCTTGTTATACATGTAAGTCTCCACGAAGATATCAGATAACTCTTCAAAGGAGTCAATTGAATTTGGTTTGAGGTTGTCAAACCACACCAATGCTATGCCGGTAAGGCCGGATGGAAAATACCGACACAACACTACGTCATTGGTATCCCAGTAGGCCAACACCCGAAGATAATACTTCAAGTGTGCTGCTGGGTCCGTAGTTCCGTCATAACAAGTGAAATTCGGTAGTGGATACTTCGGTGGTATTTTGCTTCGCTCAAGTCGGTCTGATAGCGGCGGCGTCTTGGCTTCTTGTTTGGCTTCCTTCAGCTTGTATCCTCCTTGTTTAGACTTCAAATCCGCCAACTGGTCCATGACGACCTTTAGCCGAGTGACCACTTCTCCCATCTGTGGTGTGGTTATCATTTCTCCTCGTTCTTGAGACTGCATCACGTGGCTTTGTGATTGACACGATCTTCCGTGCGAGACAGAGTGACTTGGGATATTGAGAACCTCCCTCTGTGGTAAGTTGATTCTTCTTTGATACCCTCCTGGTATGCATACGGGAGGTGGTGCCCGAATCCTATTCCTCAGCGAGGAGTAGCCTCGTGGCGCTTCTGAATTACCTCATCTTCCCCTCTGGTTTGATCGCTTCGGGCTCGCGATTGTCGTTCCCTTTCTTCGGATCTCTCACGCAGTGCTTGATTCTCCTGAGTCAAGGTATATAGAACTTCGTCCTGCTCGTTTTGGTCCTGAAGTAAGGCTTCTAGCTGCGCTGCTAGAGGAGGTTCATTCATTCTTTTGGCTCCGTTGTTAACTTCATTGTTGATGATCGGTCCCATTTCATTTTATGATTCTTCCGATGAGGTTGCCGTATGAACCGACACCGAGTTTCCTGTCTGTTCAATGGGGGTGTGCTGAACCTGATCTCGTCCTGGATCTTCTTCTTCGGCCGTTTCTCCTGCGGGGAACGACATTCCGTACAAAGGATTTATGTCCACCGTCTGCTCATTGAGGACTGTTACCGCGCTCCTGTGCGAACTCTGTGGTAATTTGATTGCTTCCTCTAAATCAAGGTTTGCCTCCCATTGAGATCTTAGCGACTTTAACCTACTTCGTGTTAGCGCAGGTTGCTGTCGGCTTCTAACAATCAACGGCCTTGTTTCGTTAGCCATGGGTTTTTCCGCTCCTTTTCATGTTGACATGCCAGAAGAGAAAAGACGATAGTAATATGTATTTCAACTGTACAAAGTGTTTGCTTATTTGGCTAACTCCTTAGGTATGTCTAAATCGGTAGTGGTCACTTCTTTCTCTCAACAAAGATCTGGACTATTAGTTGAAAATCGATCTGGTGATTTTCCAAAATAAGAAATCATTTTCTGATGGATCCGGAGGATATTGCTTACTTGCTACTTTTAAAACCAAGTTTTCTTCCCACCGCTAGACCATAGCTCACCAGAAGGTGGTATCAATCTTTGATGTTCCTCGAAATCGAGATATAACCAACTACAAAAGGTGATAAAAAAGAAGAAAAACTCAACTCATTGGGATTTTCGTTAAAATCTGGTTGTTTCAATTTACAAGGGACGGGTCCCTGTTTCTAGCGCAAACTGTTGATACCAATTTTCCCATATCATACTACAAATTAAAACTTGTTAAAGAATCGATTGTTAAGGTCGTTGGTGGCCTTTGTTCGTTAATAACCAGGGATCTGTTCAAGGGATTGAATGTATTGTCGTTAGTTATTATGAACCAGGAATGCTACCGACCCCCAATCGTAGGATCACCTCGGAGATGATCACTAAATGACAAAAAATATAATAAATATAACTGCAATGATAATCAACATAACAATTAACGAGGTTCAGCAGCTGTGTGCCTACGTCCTCGGGGGTAAAACCTGTAGTTTTATATTACTCCAAATCAATAAAGTTCTCTCTAGTTTACACTATTAGTCACTTCAATTTGTTATGGATAGAAGTCTTATGGAATCTTGAGAGTTTATCCAAGAATTCTCACTCCTAGCTATCCTTTCCAAACTATGCGACCCCCATTGGTGTTGATGAGAGGGGGTATTTATAGTACTTTTGTAAGCACCGCTCTTTGCTATCCTTGGTTGCTTCGTTCTCTTGATGCTCCTTGGTTCGATCATCCATCTTCGGTGACCGCCTTCATCATCCAATTCTAGCTCGTCATACTGCTATGTGGAGGATCCTTGCTGTATTCTTGTGCTGCCGGCTCCTTATTGGTCTAGGTTTCTGTTCTCCACCGTTGTTGGGCCAATCCCCAATCGACAGACGATTTCTTGTCATGCTGTTTACAGCATTTAATGCGGTGTGACTGCTCATTGGCGTGCCTGCTTCTCCTAGTATCATAGGTTGGTGATCCTTTAATCTCCTCCCTTGGATTTCATCATCTCGTGATGTGTTATTCCTTCGCCTGGATACACTCCTGTCCTTCGCGGCTCATGTTGCTTCGATGTACGTCATTCGGTGATGGCGCCATGTGTCGATCCGAAATTATGTATTAACAAAGACGTTTGCATCCTTGTTCAAGGAGGAAACAGTTATTCCACCAAGGCGAGAAGTTGAGCATGAGATTACTCTTATTGGGGATGGTTCCTAACTTGAGTTTATATAAAACTTCTATACTAGAGTCTAAGGAGATTAAGAAACAAGTGCAAAGCCTACTAGAGCAAGGATCCATAGTACCAAGTTGCTCTCCTTGTGGTTCTCCAGTGCTGTTAGTACCTAAGAAAGATGGGGGCTGGAGAATGTGTGTTTACTATCGAGATCTCAACAAGATAACAATAAAGAACAAATATCCATTACCTAGGATTGACAACCTTCTTGATCAACTAGGGGATGCTATGTTCTTCACTAAGTTAGTCCTTAAATCTGGATATCATCAAGTCAGAATCAAAGAAGAAGATACGTGGAAGACGACATTCAAGACGCGCCAAGGTTTGTTTGAATGGCTAGTAATGCCATTTGGTTTATGTAATGCCCCAGCAACTTTTATGCGTTTGATGAATGCGATATTACGTTCATTTATCGATGATTTTGGCATCGTTTACTTAGATGATATCCTGATATATTTAGTAAGACGTAGGAAGATCACTTGAACCATATCACCAAGGTGATGACAGTTCTGCAAGAAAATTCATTACGTCTGAATGGTAAGAAATGTGAAATAGGAAGAAAATAGCTAATCTTCCTTGGGTTTGTAATTGGAGAAGGGAGAATCAAAGTGGATTCAGGAAAGGTTGCAGCCATAACCTCATGGCCAACACCTAAGAATACCACTGAGGTAAGAAGTTTCTTAGGAGCTTGTCAGTATCTACGTAAATTCATACGGCATATTTCGCAGATTCCAGCTCCTCTGCATGAATTAACCAGAGTTAGTAGAGTATTTGAGTGGGAATCTAAGCATGAATCCACTTTTCAACTACTGAAAAAGAAGATAACAGAGGCACCTGTATTAGCTTTACCAAACTTACAAAGGCCTTTTGAAGTTGAGATTGATGCCTCTAATTATGCTTTAGGAGCAGTGTTATTCCAATATGGGAATCCTATTGCATATCATTCTGAGATGTTCACCGGGTCAGTAATAAACTACCCTACATATGACAAGGAGTTGTACGCCATGCATCAAGCTATGAAGCATTGGAGACCCTATCTTTTGGGGAAACAAGTGGTGGTACATACTGACCACAAACCTTTGCAGTATCTGCAGACTCAGTCCAAACTATAGCAAGCTCGACACATGAAGTGGTCGTCATACTTAGAACAATTCAACATCAACATTAGGTACAAGAAAGGGGTAACCAATAAACTGGCAGACATGTTATCGAGACCACCCACCAATTTAGCTTTATTAGTAGCCATGCATACTCAACCTATACTCCCTAGTGAATATGCTCACCTATATGAGAAGGATGAAGATTTCCAAGAGGAATACAAGAAGCTAGTTGAGGGGAAGGTGAGTGAATTTTTGCTCAAGGATGGTCTAATGTATAAAGGTGTTGCTTTGTGTATTCCTCATGAAGCCGATAGACTACATTGGATCAGAGAAACACACACATCCTAGGTTGCCGGACACTTTGGGAAAGAAAAGACTATAATGAATCTCAAGAGATACATGTATTGGCCAAAGATGCATAATGATGTAGCACAGTACATTAGAGGATGTATCTTATGCAACACTTCAAAGCCATCGAATAGAAAGATAGGGATGTACCTACCATTGCCAGTACCAACTATGCCATGAGAGAGTATTTCCATGGATTTCTTGGGAGGACTACCAACATCCAAATCAGGAAACGATTATCTGTTTGTCGTGGTGGATCGATTCAGTAAAATGATTAACTTGATGCCTTGTAAGAAGACCATTACTGGAGAGGGCGCTGCTAAACTATTCTTTAACCATGTATGAAAACATTTTGGCTTACCAATTTCCATCATATCTGACAGATATAGTCGATTTTTAGGTCAGTTTTGGACTAAGTTATGGGGGTTGATGAACACTAAGCTCAAACACAGTACATCTTTTCATCCACACACGGATGGGCAAACCGAAGTAGTGAATAGAACCCTGGTTCATCTTCTGAGAGGGTACAATTCCAAGCACCCTAAGACATGGGATAATAGCCTCCCTTATATCCAGTTTGCTTTTAATCGAGCATATCATGGATCAACTAAGAAGTCTCCTTTTGAGGTTTGTCTGGGTTATTTACCTCAAAGTCCTTTCGATATGATGTTTTATACCAATCTGGAAGAAGGCAGAGAAGAAGATAATAGAGCTCAGAAGTCATCAAAAAGATTGGAAAGATACATGCTTTAGTCGAAGCGCAGTTGCAGAAAACTCAAGCACAGTATAAGGCTAAGCATGATAAGAATCGTGTGCCATGTAATTTCTCTGTTGGCGATAGGGTATGGTTAAAGATCAGTAAAGAACGACTAAGGGGGAAAGCAAAGAAGTTGAAGACTATACGCTATGGACCGTTTAAGATAATAAAACAGTTTGGACATAATGCGTTTCAACTGGCTTTACCTCCTTACATGCAGATGTACTTTGTTATAAATGCAAAATACTTGAAATTGTTTGAACCTTCACTACTGAATGAAGATGTTCAAGAGTTGAGTCTACAATCCGTGGAAGAACTAAGCATGGAACGAGAAGAAAGTTTAACAGACGATTGCATTATTGAAACAAAAGTAACACCAACTAGACGTGGTCACAGAGTGATGTATCGCATAGGCCGAGCAGGACAAATACCTAGTAAGGCTAAGTGGTTCAACAGAGAACAAGGTGCGGCAGAGTTCCCACACTTGCAGTTTTGAAGCTTACAGGGGTTTACAGCTTCCTAAAATGGGGAGCCATGATACAGGAGTATCAAGAGAGCAGACCATGAGCCCAATTGGGTTAGCCGAGCTCTAGAAGATGCTAGAAGATGTGAATGTAAGGAAACTCTAGTTGATTTCCTAAATTAGTCAAGTTCTTAAAACAAGTAGGATTATTTTCCTAAGCTAGTTTAAAACTTATACGCCACGACTCCCTACATATATATAAAGGTAGTCGTGAGATAGAAAGGGTAAGCCAAATAAGAGACAAGTCTGAGAAAACAGTTTAATCTTTGAGAAGCAATAAAGAAGGAGATTAAGCTAAGTGTTTTGTTATTGTGTTTGATTTCTTTATCGTATTATCCTTCAAACTCTTCCATCAGCTCAAACTCTACGTACCACTGATTAATTTCGTATCAGCGGTCTACGGCACGTGTGATTGCAACGGCACAATCACTCAACGGGAAAGAAGCTAAGTTGTGTGAACGTTGCTAGAAAAATGGGAAGAGAAAGTTGGTTGTTAGTCTTCCCTAATTAATAGGCGCAAGACTCTTAGCACGTTACCCCACTCACTCCACTTTCCCACTCTTCCACTTCTTTCGCTTCTTACGAGATCAGTTGGAATTCTATCGCTATAAATAGGTCACTCGACCAGTTTTGAAATCAGGACAATCAATTCATCCATAATTGATTAATTCATCTCATTCGGCATTCAATATCTAGTGAGAACTGAATATCCATTCTAGCTTTATTTAAAGCTTCATTTTAGCAACTTTATTCACAACACGACAATTATACCAAATTCCCTGATCTCATCTTTCTCGGCTTCCCTCCCTTAAACCAACCCTATTTCCTATTTTTGTAACTCAAGCAATACTCGAACGACCATTTCTTGGTTTAGGCGAGTCTTGTTCGATCTTGACCTCTCGAATACCAATACAACTTCACACTTTACCCCTCAGATTCTCTTTATTGTTTTACACCTAAAACTTTTAGCGACCACAGTGGGAGGTCATTATCTCAGTTATAAGAAAATGGTTGAACTAGGAGACAGAGTTCAGAGAATATCAACTCTCCAAATATTACCAGTGGTCCCACAACCTCATCCACTACAAGTGGGGCCACTACTCTCCAATTCAGTGGCGTCAGCATACCCATATCTGATGGTCCCACCACACAAAATGTTAACAATGTTATTTCTCAAATTGTCACTATCGAAGGTACCTCTTCTCATGTCGTGGGAACCGCTACCACTCCTGTGGGGACCACCTCTGAAACTACGGTTAATACTCTTATTCCAAGACAAGTTATTATTTCAGATTTAGCAAAGGTTTGTCAAGGAAAAAAAGAAAATCCAGATGATTTTATACGAAGATTTAGGGCCAAAGCTCTAGAATCTCACAATGGAGAAATGGACGGATCATAATTGGTGGATATTTGCATAGGAGGAATGGAGCCACGTCATCAAGAATTAATAGAGAAATTTCGTCCCTTGCACTTTCCCACAACTATATGCAATAGATGAACAACACGCTAATGTTGAAGATGATTCTGTCAACAGGGGAGTGGGGACTGAAAACACATATGATGAGTCTTCTCGTCAACCTCAACATGTCCAGAGTTTCATCACTTATGAAAAGCCTGTGAGCCAGGAAGCTATCTTCTTAATAGAGAATTTGTGTGGGTTATTACACTTTTCAAAAGGATATCGGGTAGATACTTTTGCTACTCTCAATCGTATTGCCTTCAGCGCGGATTTAATTCCGCCCTCACTAGAAGTTTCAGAGATGTCTCTCGCATCGGATCCCATGGTAAAAGATATTACCTTCACTGAAAAAGACATGATGGCCGAGGAAGGTCATAACCGGGCTTTATACGTTAGGCGCACGTCAAGAACGTAGAATTCAGAGAGCTTTGATTGATACTGGAGCTGCTGCCAACATCATAACTCTTAAGACCCTTCGTACTGCCAGGGTCCCGAAGAATCAAATTGTGCATCATCCTGTTGTTATGAAATATTTTGAAGGAAACAAAATTAATACTTACGGGTATGTTAATCTGGATCTGAAGGTGGGACCAATCCAAGCGAGGGTAAAGTTTCACGTGATTGAAAAAGATCCCGATTATCACATGATCCTGGGACGTCCCTGGATTCACGACAACAAAGTTGTAACATCCACGTATCACCAATGTATGAAGGCAGTGCTTAATAAAGAGATTATTCGTGTCACAACGTCGGCATCTCCATATTCACCGATATATGAAACAGAATCCTTCGAGCCGAGGGAGACTACACCGAACCCACCCAACAAAATCTACAACACTCCTCTACCTATGTAGGCCTCCATTAAAGACGAAAAACCACCGTTTCCCACGCCGACCGAAGAAAAGATGGGAGGCATGCCTACTTCATCAAGGATTTCTAAGTATGGTCCCATTACTTCCAATGTCTCACCTTATTCAAAAAGGGGTTACAATTTCACTACTCAATATGATGTCGAAGGTAGAACCATCTACTCACGATTTAAATGTTAGCAATTAACAGGGGAGGGTGGCGGAAAACCTCCCCGCATCGAAGAATGCTATCAGAACGAAGGATCCTCAGAAGGAGAAGTTCAAGAAGCCCCGCCACAATTGCAAGATGGATCCATATCTAACACTGATGCTCTTGAAACCGTCAACATAGGAACGGAGGAAGTCCCTAGGCCTATCTCTATTAGCTCATCCTTGTCAACGGAGGAACGCGAAACTTTGATCAATCTTCTCAAAGAATACCAAGATGTCTTTGCTTGGACCTATGAAGAGATGCCCGGACTGGATGACAAGTTGGTGACACATCATCTACACATTTTACTCGGTTCTAAGACGGTGAAGCAACAACCACGTCATTTTCGACATGAGATAGACGAACAAATCAAAGTCGAGATTCAGAAATTACTTTCTGCGGGATTCATCAAACCCATTCATCATCCTACTTGGCTAGCGAATGTAGTACCGGTCAAGAAGAAAAAATGGCCAAATCAGGTGTTGTATGGATTTCAGAGATTTGAATAAGTGATGCCCCAAAGATGATCTCTCGTTGCCCAACATCGACATGTTGGTGGATGTTACCTGCGGCCATACTATGTTCTCATCCATGGATGGTTATAGTGGTTACAATCAGATTAAGATGTACGATACAAATGCAAGTAAGACCGCTTTCCGAACTCCAATTGGAAATTTTCATAATACTGTAATTCCATTTGGGCTCAAGAATACCGGTGCTACTTACCAATGAGCTATGACAACAATATTCCATGATATGATGCACAAGCAAATCGAAGATTATGTGGACGACATCGTGGTCAAATCCAAGACACGAACATCTCATTTAGAAGTATTGAGACAGGTGTTCGACAGATGTAGGGAATACAAACTAAGGATGAACCCTTTAAAGTGCGCTTTCGGAGTTTCTTCGGGCAAATTTATGGGTTTTCAAGTAACCGAAGAAGGGATCAAGGTAGACCCTACCAAAACGCAGGCAATTACCACTATGCCACCACCAAAGACGGTAAGAGAACTCAAGAGCTTCATGGGAAAAGTTTCTTACATACAGAGATTTATTCCTGGCCTAGCCCAATTTTTGGTTTCGTTCATCCCTTTACTAAGGAAGGGAGCGGATTTTATATGGTCTCCTGTTCAAGAAGAGGCATTCAGGAAGATCCAACAATTGTTACTATCACCAGCAATGATGAAAGCACCAGTACAGGGGCGTCCTTTACTCCTTTATACGACATCCAACTATAATGCTATTGGGGCATATCTCACACAAGAAGGAGACGATAATGTTGAATATCCAGTATATTACATCAGTCGTACCTTGAATAATGTTGAGCTCCGTTACCCGAAAGTGGAAAAGGCGTGTGTATCATTAGTCGTCGCTATCCAGAAGTTTAGGCATTACCTATTATCGAATAGGTCGTACTAATCACAAAGGCGGACCCCATAAGATTTCTCTTGTCAAAACCGGCCCTACTAGGAAGGCGGCCCGCTGGTTACTATAAATGTCAGAATTTGACATTGCTTGTGTTTCCCCAAAGGCAATAAAAGGCCAAGCTGTTGCGGATTTACTTGCGGCTTTCCCAGGAGAGGATGCTTTGCATGAGGAAGTACCAGAAGAATTTCCAGAAATATCGTTGGTAAAATAAGATACTTGGTTGATGTATTTCGATGGATCCGCTACGCCAAACAACAATACTGGAGGAGCTGGAGTAGTATTGGTTTCCCCTGCTGGCGAAGCATTCTCGCATTCATTCAAACTAGACTTCAAATGTACCAATAACTCGGCGGAGTATGAATCCTTTCTACTAGGGTTATTTTTGGTCGAATATGCAGGAGCAACCAATATAGATAGCTTTCTACTAGGGTTATCATTGAAGGAAGTTACTTTTGCCCCTTACCGAGCTGAAGCCCAGAGACTGTTAACTCATTTTGCTGAAGCTGCTATAGTTCACACATGTCGAACTAACAATAGACATGTTGATTGTCTAGCAACGCTAGCTTCGAAGTTACATTTTGAAGGTACAGAGAAGACTCTCACTGTACAGAGACGTACACTTTCGTCTACTTGGTTGGCACAAACTAGCAAGCCAGAGATACATGAATGGAGGACGCCCATCATTAACAAACTTAACAAATCATCACTTGAAAGGAAAGTTAGCCTCAAGGACTTAAAGAATTTCTTTCTGCTACATGGAGTACTTTACCACAGAATTTCGGATGGATCTTTATCTAGATGCCTTGGGGATATTGAAACCCAACAACGACTTCATCATGTCCATGAGGAAGTTTGTGGACAAAGTTTAGTAGTTACTCTTACAGACGACTCCAACGTTTGGGATATTACTGGCCCATCATGGAAACTCAATCTAGAGAAGTACAGGGGTCATGCAGTAGGTGTCAGTCTGCAACGCATCATTCCGAGGCTTTAATGATACATCCTATTGGAGATTAGCGTGAACCTTGCATCCAATATCTCTGGGATAATATTTCACCTACTGAGAAGAAAGATTGAAAAGACGGGCAGCAAGATTCGTCTTTCATGAGGAATTTTGTATCACAAAAGCTTCGGGGGAGATTTGCTACGTTGTTTGGCGGAACCGGAAACGAGAACCATACTCAAGGATATGCATGAAGGCGAACACCAAGGTAAGAAGAAATTATTTTTACAAGTTCATGAAAAATATTATTGGCCTACTATGGAAGATGATAGTGCCATGTTCGTTTGAAGATGCCACCAGTGTCAGGTTCATAATAACCTTATCTATGCTCCATGTCTCCCTTTACAATCCATTAGTAGTCCTTGGTCATTTTATAGTTGGGGACATGGGAAGATCAATCCCGCATCTTCCTTACAACATGAGCACATTATAACGGCTACTGAGTATTTCACGAAGTGGGTGGAGGCAATCCCACTTAAGAAGACAAAAGGTGTCAATATAGCCCAGTTCATTAAGGAACATATCATCTGTAGGTTTAGAGTTCCTAAACACATCATAACAGATAATGGTTCTCCTTTCGTTAACCAAGATGTAGCGGAATTACTTCAAGAATATGTTATTCAGCATATTTATGCTACACCCTAATATCCTAAGGGGAATGGGCAAGCTGAAAGTACTAACAAGACACTTATCCGGATTCTGAGACGAACCGTTCACGATAACCAGCGATCTTGGCATGAAAAACTTCCCATGGCATTATGGGCATATAGGATTTCTCCAAGAAGTTCTACAGGAGCTTCTCCATACTCGTTGGTATACGGTACTGATGCCATTCTCCCAGCCGAAATCAAAATCCTTTCAGCACGCATCGCCATGGCTAGTGGGGTCTACACTGATATTTCTAGTTCTCGATTTGCGGAATTAGATATTGTCGAAGATAAGCGTACGAAGGAGAAGGCCCATATGGAAGCTTATAGGAGGAGAATTTCTAGAGCATATGATAAAGCGGTGAAACCAAGGGTCTTCCAAGTTGGGGACTTGGTATTGAAGACGGCTAAGCATATCCAGCAAGATATGTCGGCCCCAAAATTCTCGGCTAATTGGGATGGGCCATACCTGGTGACTAAAGCAGCACTTAGTGGATACTACGAGATTGTTACCTTGGATGGAAAACCCGAAGGGACGGTAATCAATGGAAAGTGGCTCAAACTTTATTACGTATGATTTCCTGTTATTTTGTAGCATTTTCAAATTCCTTCAAAGTTAGTGCAAGTCTCATTTGCATTTAACGACTAAATTTAGAATCTTTATAAAACCCTTTTATTCTGAAAAAAACACCACTTGTTCCATTGAATTCTCATACTCAAAACAAAACAAAAGAAAATCTTTCTAAAATAAGCCTTCCAAGAGTTTGTAATCTTTCAAATATAGGCTCTCCATTTTCTTCTGAAACGCAGCAGTTTTAACCTTCAAGCTCTGGATAGCTTCTCCCATTTTGGCGGTCTCTTCCTCATTTTTTTCCTTACAAGCTTTCAATTCCTTTTCTCTAGCTGCCTCCCTAGCTTTCAAATCTGTGACAACCTCTTGTTCCAGGTTTTTCAAATTTTCCATCATTTGATTAACATTCTCGGTCTCCTCATCAATAGCCTTTTCATCTTCATTAATAATCTCAGGATCAGGGCCGCTCGACAAGAAAGTTAATCGATCCATTTTTATCTTTTCGAGATGTTGACGGAGCCATCCAACATTAAACTTAACATTTTCGGCTGAAGACAGCAAACGCTCCCATTTCAGGATAGTAGAAAAGGTAACTTTGTGCAATGATTCGTGTTCCATCTATGTTATCATCGGCAACAAAAAAGCAACCATGGATACTAGGAATGGTGAACAATCCTTACCCAAGACTTGAGTGGTGGCCAGGTGGTCGTATCTTTCCCATATCCTGGTATATAGCGGAGCATATTTTCTTTCAACCAAGAAACTCCCAACAGATTTGTGCTCAAGAGATAAGGATTGCATCCTGGGGTCAAAATGAAGACTTGCACTAGAATGTCCATTAGTGAACACTTTAGCAATCACAGATACGCGTCTGATATTACAATCAGGAGGAATGTTATCTTCAAGATTTACAACCGAAGAAGGACTGTAAGTATGAGATTGAGAAGCTTCAATCACTTTCCTTGGAGGAGCACACACACTTTTCTTGCGGGAATACAAGGAATCAAGAAATAAGAGGACGTCTTAAATCAATTGATCAATAATAATGGATAAGGAAAAGGAGCTACCAGTGGAGGATTGTTCACCCTTAGCGCCTTGGTTCGAGGATTATTGTTGTTCGCATCCCTGTCTTCCCCATTCTATAATTACCTTATAATTAATATATTTTAAAGAAGATATCGGAAAAGTACAAATGAAAAGCTACTTACAGAGCTGGGAACCCAGGCCTTGCGCTTGATGAATCGACTCAAAGGGATGTCACTGCTGCTGCTGCTTGACATGATGAGAGATGGACTTGAAGTAATGAAGAAAGTGTGGTTGATAGCTTGACGCTACTTGTCTAACGTATATATATGTGCGGGGGTTTGGATTCTAGGGCTTTGGGAATTCAAATTTAAGATTAACTGTTGCCGGCATAAAAGGAGTTGACTCAGATATACTTGCGAATCAACAGAGTCATAGTAGTCTGCTAAGTCATGATATGAGAAGATAGGGTTTCATCAACGGTCATTCAACATATGCTCACCCTGGAACACTCACGGTCCTATGCTGCGCAGGGGACTAAATGTTGATGGTGGTTTTTGGTGAGAAGGTTGCAAGTAATTTTGCATTAATTCCTAGCATCATTCTTGGTTGTGGCTTAGAGAGACGACAAGGATGGCTCAAGGGCAGGTATGAATTTATTTACAATAGGGATAAGAGAATTGGCCACCATAGCCCAACCTAAATATCACGGCCATGTCCTAGTGCCATGGCCCATCCCCTATTTTTCACGGCCATGGCCTAGCGACATGGCCCACGCCTATTTACTTGGCCATAGCTTACTGCCATGGCCTACACTTTTGTTCACACGGACATGGCCTAATGCCATGGTCCCACTACTATCACACGGCCATGGCCCAATGCCATGACCCCACTCCTAATTCTACTCGGAGCCATGACCAAATCCTAATTTGTTTCGGCCATGGCTTAGTGTCATGGCCCACATCTTAATTCTTAGGTTATGACTTAGTGCTATGGCCCACATCCTTATTTATAGGACATGTCTTGCTACCATTCCAAATCCTAAATTTTAGGTTATAACCTCATTTGTTCCATAATGTTTATGTTTTCCTAATCAAATTCAGAAATCTGACAGATTACGAAATACTGTAAAGAACGTGGGATACGGTCTAATCCGTAAGGATTTAGGAAAAACTTCCTTCATGAAAGTTGTTCGTCTGCAAGTTTTCTATAGCATATAATAATTTGTACTTTTAGGAAATATAGGCTGACCTGGGAGATATTTTTACTAAGTGACGTGCAAACTGTCCAGAAATCTGGCCATGGTCTAACGCCATGGCCCACCCATATGAATCTTATAATTAACTTCCTACTAAGATTAATATACCATGATATAGCTTATTACTATTTCTTTATCCTACTTCTTAAGATTTGAATTGATAATGCTCATGTATTCTTGGTTATGGATACGCTATGTTAGCATATCCTAACGTTTCTCCTGATTATAGACTTGCTTCTACAATCAGTGATATATTTCTTAATCATAGCTCATGGCTATGACTTATCATTATTTTTAGGCATTCTTATGCCTCTACTACTCAGGGAATTGGTGCTCTATACGCCACAAGCCAATTTCCCATATTCTTGGCATACGAAGAGTCACATTTATTCGACCATTGCCACAGAGGGTTGCCGAAATCCCCTCAGTCTAAATGGCGATTGCATAGCTCAATCCTTAGACTATTCTTATTGGCTTAAATGGCGATTGCCCGGTTCAATCCTTAGACCATTCTGAGAGGAATGGCCCACCTCAAGAAAAGCCCGAAAGAGATACACAAGCTTATCGCTTAATTCTCTATTTTACATGCCAAGTCATAAGTTTGCTAATAAATGGTACGACTTGCACTTAGTCAGCTTCGACTTAACTAGTATTCAATACTTAACAAATCTTACGAGAATCAAGTAAGTTACATGGGGGGATATTCTTTAGGGTTTTGGTTTGGCGGTCTACGGCACGTGTGATTGCAACGGCACAATCATTAAACGGGAAAGAGAAAGTGGGTTGTTAGTCTTCCCTAATTAATAGGCGCAAGACTCTTAACACGTTACCCCACTCATTTCAGTATCCCACTCTTCCACTTCTTACGAGATCAGTTGGAATTTTATTGCTATAAATAGGTCACTCAACCAGTTTGGATATCAGAACGATCAATTCATCCATAATTGATTAATTCATCTCATTTGACATTCAATATCTAGTGAGAACTGAATATCCATCCAAGCTTTACTTAAAGCTTCATTTTAGCAACTTTATTCACAACACAACAATTATAACAAATTTTCTGATCTCATCTTTCTCGGCTTCCCTGCCTTAAACCAACCCTATTTCCTCTTTTTGTACCTGAAGCAATACCCGAACGGCCATTTCTTGGTTTAGGCGAGTCTTGTTCGATCTTGACCTCTCGAATACCAATACAACTTCACACTTTACCCCTCAGATTCTTTTTATTGTTTTACACCTAAAACACCAGCGGATCCAATTAAACCTTAATTCTGAGCGGCGATTCACGAACCGATTCTTGAACAGTGACTCCGGATTTCACTCCTGAGTTCCAAAAAATCAATCTGTACACGTACATGTACGTGAGCCACAGATTCGATGTATTTGGCCAGAATTCAGAAGGACGGTTCACGAACCGTCCAAGTGAATATTCTGCGCGATTTCACACGGGTTAAACTTCTGACTCCTTTATCTCTTAGGTTGACTTGTGCTTATCAGAATATCTTTTGTGGTCCATCTAATGAATCTCAATGTGTCAATAAGATAAAGATTATCTCTGGTCTGTTGGATCTCTATCTTGAAGTGTTTTTGGGCTCACAAAACACTTGGCAGATAAATGTTTAAAGATTTCCAATTGAGATAAATCTAGGGTTTCTTTGTGTGCAAGCTAAGTAATGGGTTTGTTTACATGGGCACTTGCTAACTTGTAGGTTAAGAAACTAGTTGCTTTATTTCTAAGTAAACTATCTTATTGAGTGCTATAAATAGAGGGTTAAAAAATGAAAACACAAGCATCAAGCATACGTGAAGTTTCTATGTGGAATTGATCGTAAACTCTTTGCATTTTGATATAAGCTTGTTGTGGTATAGTCATCCTCTATTAGGTAGGAGTTCCTCTGTGGGATTTACCTAACGACTATAAAGACTTCTCTTGAGAGTTGGGAAGCACAGGTTGTCGATAACGTGCCTTTGTGGTTGTTATCAGATTAACTGTAACCTTGGTAACCTGATCACTTTTTTGTCTATTCTACGGTCCTTCTCTTCTGCAATAAGGTCATTCAAGAACTGATACGTTGCATTAAAAGGTTGAAGGAAGCAACACACGGCTGCACTCGGTGTTGTAAGACCTAGTTAGCTCTAGTTGTATAAGTTTCTTAAGTGATTCTTTTTACAACTGAGGTAGAGACAAGTTGGGCATAGTTTACTCGGTTTACTTGTCAGCCCCGCTTGTAAGTAGATTTCCGTATGACCTGAAGCAATCCGAAGGAAGTCACTTTGTATATGTCAAACTGAAGAGGACAGTTCAAACATACAGTCAGTAATTGAGGTTGCAAAGCCGAAATTATTGACACAAGCCTTTAACAACGGTTAAAGCAACTCCTAGGCATGTAACAGACGTCAGCTAGGGAAATCAAGTGTGTGACGATCTGTGGGGGATCTAGAGACATAAGGAGTGCGACAATAGCCAATTCCCTTGGAGGGCTTGAGTTGGTCTCTGCTACATCCCAGACCGAAGTCTTATAGTAGGCTAGTGTTTGTACACAGTTAGTATTGTGTGGTGTTTAATCTGTACGAGGTCCCGAGGTTTTTCTACAGGTTGTAGTTTCCTCGTTAAAAAAATCTCTGGTGTCTCGTGTGCTTTACTTTCCACATTATATTCTCTGATTATATAATTAAAGCAAACACAAGAAGTACGTTATTAATAACCGTCGAGTAGATCCATAATCCATCCAGGGGATCTGCCAAGATTTATCTTGAGTTGAACCGATCACTTGTGATCCCACTCCGGTTATCAGATTTGGATATTGATTTTTGAGATCGTCCATATCTTACCTTAAGACTGACGAGCCCGCACGAAAAGTTGGTTGTATTTCGGTACCCCTACTTTTTCAATTGGTATCAGAGTCGGTAAACACATTAAAGGCGTAATTGTCTGTGATTATCGCGACTTGTGAGTTACGGAACAAACCATAATAGCTTGTAACGTACCACCACACTTGAATGTAAAATCAGCATCTGAGAGAGAAATCTTAACAGGTGACACATCTGATTTATGGACTGATTTTATTAAATCTCTATGTATTGAAAAATAGAGATTAATTAGAAAAGTCGAAGGGCTTTATATCGGGTTAAACATTCAAAGTGAAAAGGTTCATGATTTATCTGGAAAAAAAAAAGAAAATTCTCAGTAATAATCTAGAAGTAATTGTTCGTGAAAAACAGACTATTAAGCCCAGTCTATCCGGATCAAGTCAATTGTTCACAAAAGGGATTCAAACCCTTATTTAGAATCTAGTCTGAGGCATGACTCAAGGTAAAGATATGGAATCGGGTTCAAACTCCCTTATTCAGAAAACATGAATATTAAACACCCTTGCACCTTTTGTGGCATGAAAGGTCACTTCCAACATTTATGCAGCTCCTTCAGAACAAAACTCCAAGAACTGAAAGTTGCATAAAAATGCTCATAAACTCTTTATTGAGTTAAGGAAGCATGTAAGGAATCAAGAAATACCCCCTATTGAGGGAACTCGTGAATGTGCGTTAGGAGCAGTTGCTTTGAAATCTACATCCCCTTTTCAATGGTTCCTTGATAATGGATGTAGTAGGCACATGACAGGGGATTTATCTTGGTTCGTGAACGTTTATGATTACAAAGGTGGTCATGTAACCTTTGGTGATGGAAGTTGTTGCTTTATTAGCAAGAAATGAACTATTAAACTTCCAGGTATTCCCAAGATCCATGATGTTTTCTATGTTGAAGGCATGACAGCAAATCTTCTCTCTATTAGTCAAATCTGTGACAAAGGCCACAAGGTTGTTTCGAGGCAAAGAAATGCGCCATTGAAGATAAATCTGGCAATACCATATTTCGTGGTATTCGTGGGTCGAACAATTGTTATCTACTTGATATCAAGTCCGATCTTTGTTGCAACCTGACTAAGGATGAATCTACCCATCTCTGGCACGAACAATTTGGTCATATCAACTATCGTTTATTGAGGAAGTTAATTAACAAGGTACTTGTTAGAGGTGTCCCCAAGATACAAGCCAACGTTGATGGTATATGTGGTGCATGTCAAAAGGGTAAACAAATAAGAGTTCCACATAAAGTGTCTACCGGTATAGTAACCAAAGCTCCACTTGAACTAATTCATATGCATCTCTTTGGTCCGAATAAATATGCCCTGGTAATGGTCGATGGCTACACTAGATTCACCTGGGTAGCATTTCTCAAGCACAAGAATGATACCCTATAAGAGTTTAAGATCATTGTGAATAGAATCCAGAATGAGCAAGGTCGCACAGTTAAGAAAATTAGGAGCGACCGTGGCATATAATTCAAAGACATTAAGGTATTTGAGTTCTGTGACTCACTGGGTATAATTCAAAAATATTCAGCACCTATCACACCTCAGCCTAATGACGTGGCTGAAAGAAATAATAGAAATACTCCCTCCGTTCCAGTTTAGATGGCATATTAGGGTTTTGATATAGTCGCCATAAACTCGCTAAATTTGATATTTTTCCACAAAATTTTCAACAACACCCTAGCATTTTATCTTCTACGTTACATTTCCTAACTAAAATGCAAAGAATTTGTGAAAAATTTTGTAGTAAAACATCAATTTTAGTAAGTATAAAGCGACTATATCAAAACCCTAATATGCCATCTAAACTGGAACGGAGGGAGTATAAAAGAAATGGCTCGGGTTATGCTTCATTACGGAGATTTACCCTTGAAATTTTAGGGTGAAGCAGTGTTCACAGCATGCTATCTCGTCAGTCGTGTATACGTAAGGTCATTTACCTTGAATACACCATACGAGCTTTGGTACGGTAAGACCCAATTTGGGTTATCTCCGTGTCTTTGAAAGCAGATGTTGTATCCTTAAAGACAGATAACAAAGAGGAAAATTTGACTCAAAAAGTGATGAGGGAATTTCCTAAGATATGCATCTATCAGTCGAGGGTTCCGAGTTTTTAACACAAGAACTCAAGTTATGATGGAATCTGCAAATGTTATCATTGATGACATAACTGGATTTCGTCAGAATAACAGAGCCCCAGCAGAATTACCGCCTATTGAAACAGTAGAAAAAGGGGCAACGGTTCACGAACCGCCTACTACTGGTGTAGTTCCCACTAAGATCGAAACAGAGAATGGCCACAACAAAGACGATGATGTAGAGGAAGAAGTTGATCCAATTGCTCCTGAAAAGACGCTATGGGACCGTCGTAGTCATGTACCTGACGACATTATTGGAGAAACATTCACCACAAAAGTGATGACTAGGCAACAAGCACAAAATATCTGTCATTATGCTTGTTACTTGTCTAATGTTGAACCAAGGAATGTTGATGAAGCACTACAGGATTCTGCATGGATTAATGCTATGCAAGAAGAGCTTAGTGAATTTGAACGAAAAAATGTTTGGACACTTGTTGATCGGCCACAACATTAATGTTGTAGGTACAAAATGGATCTTCAAGAACAAGTCTGATGAGTTTGGCATTGTTGTGAGAAACAAAGCCAGGCTTGTAGCTCAAGGTTTCTCTCAAATTGAAGGGATTGACTTTGACGAGACTTTTGCTCTTGTAGCAAGACTTGAATCCATAAGACTTTTACTTGCTCATGCATGTCATCTGAAGATAAATCTTTATCAGATGTACATCAAATCAACATTTCTTAATGGTGATTTGAAGGAAAAAGTCTTTGTTGCTCAACCAAAAGGTTTTGAGGACCCAACTAATCCAAATAAAGTGTATCGACTAAACAAAGTGAAGATACGAAATTAGGTTTAGATCATACCTTCACCAATTATCCGGTGTGAATCCGGTGATCTAAGAGATAATTAGACTTTGCTTTAATCTACTAATCTTCTCCTAGTGATTGAATCTACTTGATCGACAATGTGGTATGAATTTGCTTCAACTAACCATACTAACAGTAAAGTAAAGTGAGAGATTGTTTAGAGAGAAAGAGTCTAGTCTTGTTTTCTCATTCATGAATTACTTGGTTTACAGATGAGGCATGGAAGGCCTTTTATAGACGACGGGAATACAAGTTTAGGGGTATCAGTAAATACATCAGATAAATATCTTAGATCCGATTGTTTCGCTTGCATTCCCGCCTCTTGGATGACAGAACCTCGAAGTCTCCTTAGCAGTCTTCGTTGTTGCTTAACCGCCTTAAGTCGTGTCGGGTTCTGTATCTACTGCCATTTGCGCCTATCCGGACTCTGGTACCTCGGTATGATCCTCCTCTGAGTCGTCATGCAGGATCTGTAATACCTCTCGTCCAGTTCCTGTTGCCTTCTGTGGTGGATGCTATATTTTGTCATCTATATATTTGCCCCCAATTTTATTGAAAACTAGTTTGAGGACTGGTTTTGAATTAAACTTTGTGTTTTAAGCTGTATTTGGACATTATCGTGTCTCAGCTTTTGTGGGTTCTGCGTACTCCTTCCCAAAAAACACCAGGTGCAGTATGCACTCTTTATATTTGCAAGAAGGCAGGTACTGCCTTATTCATTATCTTACTTGTAGGGACTGTTTGTCCTTCTTCTACAATTGTGAATCGGCAAATTATGTATTTTATTATTTGCAGGTACTGCATGACTTTTCACATTCTCTTTCTCCAGCATGACCGACATGTGTCTTCAGTCTTTGTTGTTTATATATCTAATTTGGCAGATGTTGCCTATAGTTACCTCGTGATAGCTGGATCTGTTTGTTTCTCCCTTTAATGTTCAGCGTAATTTTTTGCTATATTTGTTACGTTATTTATATATATATACCCTGTTTATTATCTTTTTTATATTTTTATTCATATTCTTTGTTTTCCTTCTTCTGTCTTGCCCCTAAATCTTTCAAATCTTGATTTACCTTATATTGTTCGTTGATTTTATCACTTTCCTTTATTTTCTTTTTGATCTTAATTTTATCATGCCTTCTCAAACAAAGTCTAATCAGTCTCATGCAGGTACTGATAACCTGGAGATGAATCATGATTTTAGTATTTCTCAAAATTCTGGACACAGATCTGTAATCAAGCTAATCTTTCAGACTGTGGTGTTGTTATCTCTTCTGAGAAGAAGAAGATCAAGGTGGCTAAACCTCGTTGGATGAAACAATACCCTTATAAGAATCTTGATTCTCTTAGCTTTGCTTACCAAAGTAAAGGTATTACCTTTAGATTTGTTTCTGCGTATCAAGAGTTGGTTCATGTGACCAGATCAGATTATCAAGTTGGAGAATTATTATTATCTATTAATCACCTTAAGTATCAAATTGAGTTGCCTCTCTCTTCATTCTCTCTTGGAGTGTTGAAGATTGCTAAAGTTATTCCTGGCAGAATGAATTTACGATCTCTTAGCCTTCTCAGTAAGTATGAAAATTATAATCAATCTCTGAGCAATGAAGAAGACAAAATTCTCCCTTCAGATTTTCTTTGTCGGTATAATCTTAAATTTAATGATGCTGCTTCTTCCTATCACTTTTGCAAGAGTGATAAGTTTGATCTTTTAGATGTTGATGCTTTATGGCATTCTAAAAATGAGAATGGTACTCGCTATTACCCCATTGTTGCTTCTGGCAAGTGGTTTGATGATTCTTACTTCTCTCTGAAGGATCTTGAAGAAATTACTTATAACAATACTGTTACCACAGGTACTGGTTTTAACTTTTTCTTTATTATTATATAGGCTTATTTGTTGTTATTATTATTTGTTTTTTTTTAATTATTTGGAAGAGCTTTTGAATTATTTATTTTTTTCGAATAAATTTCCAGGTGTTCTTGTGAAACCTCTAGAAGAGCAATTTGCAAGCATTTGTCAAAAAAATTTGTTGTTTGATAAATTTTATGCTGAAGAATACAGGCTATTTAGCAATTCCAATCCCCAGACTTCTGTCAGAGTTGCTGCTAAACCAGTCTCTTCTTTAGTTAAAATTGATGAGAGTCAGACTTTGTTGGCTAGGCCTGATGATGATAATATGATCAAGCGTTCCAGCAAGAGGAAGCGATTAATTCTTGATGAAGTTCCTGATGTTGAGGCTATCTCAGAGGATGATCCTTCAACCTTATTCTTAAATTATGTTGATAAGTTTAAAGATTCCGTAAGTATTATTTTACCTTTTCTTAAAAAATTATATATTAAATTTTCTAATATCTGATAATGCCTTATTCTTGACTATAGGATTTAAAAGGTTTAAAATTTAATCATACCAAGAAAAAAAAGAAAGACCCTGATGTAGAAGATGTTTCTAATTCTGCAGAACTTGTAGCTGCAAACAACGTTTTAAAACGGGAGATATGCTTTTTAAACAAGAAGATTAGCAATCAAGACAGGCAATTGTCTATACTCGTTGCTCTTATTTCTTCAATTTTGAAATCGCCAGGTAATGATATATATATTTTTCATATTTATTATTTAATATTTATTATTATTATTTTATTAAAAACGGTTATGTATATTATTATTACTATTATTTATTTATTTATTTATTACGAATTAGTTAATAAATGTTTATGTTACCTTCTTTTTTGTAGGTAATGCTGCACGTCAACCTCCTATACTAGAATCTGTTGTTTCTCCAGTGGATTCTGGTAGCCCTGTTGTAAATTCATCTTCTCTGATTGTTAATCCAATTAACATTACTGCTAATACTGTAAAATCGCATGTTGATTGTAATGCGTCAGCTGTATTTTCAGGAAGGGATATTGAAAATCTTTGTTGGGGCATTGTCCGGTCAAACCCACTAGCGTTGGCATGTCAAGCTGGTTGTCAGTTTTAGGTGTCAAAACACAATTCTTGATTTAGCCTACTAGAGTTTAGATTTCGGAATTGGGATATAGACTAAGTAGTAGAGACCTTGAAGACGAAGAATGTGAAGACAAAGAAGACATCAATTGTTCTTCATCGACAAAAGGTTAGTAGGAGTTATGACTTTTATGGAAATTCTTTTATTCTACTTTCTCTATCTTTCGAAATAGTCGACTACTTTAGTTGTGATATTAATAGCGATTGAGATCGTGTTCTTGTCTACATAACCATGTGTTATGTTGGTGTTTGTTCCCGCAAATACTAAGGTTACAAGAATGCATGAGATAGATTCGATACCATTTGTCCATTGTAATGGTTTGCTTGCAAATTACTTGTTGGATATGGGTGAATCTAAAGGAGTACTCTTGAGCAAGAGTCCAGTGGATTACAGCTGAGGACGTCTAACATGTCTAAGTACTGGTTAAGCCCAGAACTTCCAGCGGGTCCTGTTAAACCCTAATCTGAATGGCGGACGGTTCCCGAACCGTACGTGGAACAGAAACTCGGAATTTCTCCTGAGTTCAAAAGTGTCATTTTGTACGCGTACCTACGCGAACCTCAAAATTGATACTTTTGGCTGTGATTCAGATGGACGGTTCGCAAACCGTCCCAAGTGAATATTCTTCTGGATTTTCACTCGGGTTAAACTCTGAACTCCTTTATCTCTTAGTTGGACTTGGATTATCACGAAAATATCTTATGTGGTCCATCTAACGGTTCTCAATGTGTCAATAAGATAAAGATTATCTCTGGTATGTTGGATATCTATCTTGAAGTGTTTTTGAGCTAACATAACACTTGGCAGATAAATGATTAATGATTTCCAATTGAGATAAATCTCTTTTACTTGGTTTGCAAGTTTAGGGTTTCCAAAACTTGTGGGACAAGTAATTAGTTGTTTTATTCCAAAGCAACCTATCTTAGTGAGTGTTATAAATAGAGGTGTCTAAGGACGAATACCGTAAGCATCATGCATGCGTGAAGGTCCTTTGGGAAGTGACCGTAAAACTCTTTTCACTTCGGTGAACGCTTGTTGTGGTATAGTCATCCTCTATTAGGTAGCAGTTCCTCTTGGGATTTTACGTACGACTATAAAGACCTTAGTGGTTGAAATCGGAGTAACCTGTAATCGGAGAGTTGGGAAGCACAGGTAGGAGACTGAGACCTTAGTGGTTGAAATCGGAGTAACCTGTAACCTTGGTAACCTTATCACGTTCTTTTCTATTCTATGGTCCTTCTCTTCTGATATAAATCCATTCAAGAACTGATACGTTACACACAGGGTTTCGAAAGGAAGCAACGCACGGCTGCACTCGGTGTTGTAAGACCTAGTTAGCTCCAGTTGTATAAGTTTCTTAAGTGATTCTTCTTTTACAACTGAGGTAGAGACAAGTTGGGCATAGTTTACTCGGTTTACTTGTCAGCCCCCGCTTGTAAGTAGATTTCCGTATGACCTGGAGCAATCCGAAGGAAGTCACTTTGTGTATGTCAAACTGATAGAGGACAGTTCAAACATACAGTTGACAATTGAGGTTGCAAAGCCGGAATTGTTGAGACAAGCCTTTAACAGCGGTTAAAGCAACTCCTAGGCCTGTGAAGGACGTCAGCTAGGGGAATTAAGTGCGTGACGATCTGTGGGGGATCTAGAGACGTAAGGAGTGCGACAGTAGCCAGTTCGCTTGGAGGGTTGGAATTGGTCTCTGCTACATCCCAGACCTAAGTCTTATAGTAGGCTAGTGTTTGTAGACAGTTTGTACTGTGCGGTGTTCAATCTGGACGAGGTCCCGAGGTTTTTCTAGAGGTCGTAGTTTCCTCGTTAAAAAAAAATCTCTGGTGTCTTGTGTGCTTTACTTTCCGCATTGTTGGCCAATTATAGACACTAAATAACCATGAAAAAATAGCCTAGTTTTTTTGGGGACTATGGAGATTTAATGGGGGCTGTGGTCCTCCAAAAATCGTCATGGTTTCCCTCTCTGTACTGTGACGATTTGTGAAAATTGTCACGGTTTTTGCTTTCTACTTTGACGATTTTCGGAGGACCACAATCCCCATTAAATCATCACAGCCCCCCAAAAAACCAGAAAAAATAGCTTACATATTTAATGAACAGAAACCACCAAAACTCTAAATACAAACCCAAACAATAGAAGAATAATTAGAACAAAGAAGATTCGATATTTAATGATCTGCCCTTCTTCCTTCATCATCCTGGCCAACTTTTGTAAAGACTCTTATCAAACGTGGAATCACAGCAAAACAAAAACCACCCAGGGAAGAAATTAAATAAACCTGACCAGCATTAGATAAACAATGCACCAAAGAAAAATTGTGGTTTTTCATATCCAACCTCTAAGATATTGGTTATCTGTTTTTCCCAGAAAAATCAGTATCCAAAAACATGAGAAATAGAAGAATAAACAATCTAGAAGACAACTTGAAAACCAAATTGAAGGATGTTTGTGAATCTAATAATCCCCTACAAAGTTTTCATGATGCTATAGTTGGTGGAAAAATTCAATTTACCTAATCTAAAATGTATTTCACTGCTATTATTAGTAGATATTGATACCCCATGTTCATTAGCTACCTTACTTAAAACTTGAGGCAATGTTGGTAAACCTCATCCACACCATGCACTTTTTTTTAATCTATTTCGTCGAGCCATCATGCGATACCTTTTTCTTAGCATTTATGTACATAAAAAGCCTACTACTTTATTTTATGAGGTTAGGTTTTTGAACCCTCTCTTTAAAATTAAAGGTGGATGTTCCCGCACAAATCCGGCAATTACTTGTTCTGATTCTAACCCCTGATTTGGTTATTCGAAAATTCAGTAGCTCAAGATTGAGACTTGCAGCGTGCACTTTTTAAATTGCTCCACCTAAGTTATCGCAGCTGTGTACTGGTCTGCCTATTCACATAAGCATATTTTTGGCACCTATCTGGTGTGATGATTGTGTGCAACATTAAGCATTAGAGAATCATCTCTCTATTTTAAGCGTCTGCAATACCCAACAGAAATTAAACCAAACACATACACACAACAAATATTTCAATCTAAAATTTTAAATAAAATAATTCAATGAAACCAAACAATACATGCATGGAACAACTATGGTTTCATTTCAAAATCACTGGTGTCAGCACTACACAATCCAATGAAGTTTATATAGAAAAATTATATAGCAAATACAGGGACGGAACTGGCGGGGTGCTGAGGGTGGCTATAGCCACCCCCA
>JAJJMA010236312.1:0-37094 GCA_023529015.1 Papaver nudicaule
TTTAGGTTCCGAGGCTGGGTCCGGTGCTTCGGTCCTTCGACGTAGTCTGAATCTTTCCCTCCGAGTCTTTACTTCGTTTGTGTGTAACGACTTCTTTTCCTTTGTCGGCCCGAGACATCGCTTCTGGTCCTCTCGGTGTAGTTTTCCTTGCATGATGCGAGACACGTGTTCCGAGGGGTTTTTACCCCCTACACGGATAATGGATATTAACGAAACGGATGGGGCTAAATCCGATTCCGATAGTGTTAAGGAAAAAAAGTCCGATAAGAAATTCAATCTGATATCCGTTATCCGATACAACAGATAAAATCCTATAGGATGTCGAATTTCCGGAATCGGTTTCCGGATGCCGGACAGATATTGACAGCCCTAATTGCCGCTAGTTATTTGCGAACTAGTTACGGCTGCTAATGAACTGGATGTAACCCATATACGGCTAACAGTTCTGTATTGTATCCGTAACTTGGTGGTTACATCCGATAATGTGGAGTTATAAGTAGCCGTAAGTTTTTTTGTTTCATATTTTTTTCGATTTTATTTGAGGCTTAGTCTAATGGGAGTGCTAGGTCTACCAAAATCTAGCATGATACATCATATTTGTAGCAATGTTATTAACGACCAAGTCTAATGGTGTGTGTTAGTTATCAGCCTAGCGCTGAATTATATAGCGCTGGGGCGCTAAATGGTAAAGCGCCAGATAATCTCAGCCATCAAATTTAAAATATACATTATCAGCCATCAGATCAAATGAGAATATTCGTTTTGGTGCTGAACCGTTGAGCGTTGGTTCACTTTTTCACCGTTGAATCGAATGCTAGTTATTTCTAGAGAGAGAAGTAGCATTCAGGGAATAGACCACGCTTTTCGTAGCACTAGCACTCCCATTAGACTTAGCCTGAGTGAATCTAAACTATTTAAAGCACCAACAACAAAACTGAAGACCGGGTTTCGATTCTTACCTATGCTCTCCATTGCTCCACCGGCTGAATCCATTGAGGCAAAATTTTGAAAATATATATATATATATATATATAAGGAAATGGCTGCTAGGGCGAGAAAGAAGGGGTGAGTTTTTTTTAGGAAAGTACATCATTGATTGTTAAATCGAATTATATGGTCTGATTCTATAGAAGAATTAAGCCAAATTGGAAAACTATTCAACCTGAAATATTAATATTCTCTTCGTAAGTTTCTTTGGCTAGGAGATGAGCGACATTATTAACTTCCAATATTTATGACATTTATGAATAAGGGTGAGGGTATTTTTGTTTAAAGGGTAATTTGGACATCTTCAGGGTTTTGAAACACCCCTTAGCCCACTCTCGACGTTGGGCGAAGTAAAAGTGATTCATCACGATTCTAGTTATTTTCACTTAGCTTGGACTTTGTCCAAGGGCGTCCATGCTATGCATTTGTAACTTCGCTTTTTGCTTTTTGTTTTCTGCTTTAGCAATTGAGATTCATGGTCACAATTGCATTCAGCTGTGCGCCTTTGCTTGCACTTTATGTAGATGGTCTCATTTGAGCATGAGACAGCTTGCAGGAGTTAGGTCCAGTACCTTTTCCTTGTGTGACGATTTTAAGCATCTTCCTTTGTCAAATCAGATGTCTCTCTTGTTTTATCTAACAAAAAAGAAATGTGTGCACTAGCAATTATCAAACCACGGAAACCAAATTCCCGTCAAAAACAAGACACGTACTTAAACTACAGACCATACAACACAAACAACTTCTTGATTTGTGCGTGTCATCCCTGCAGTGGCCATACAACAAAAACAATACTACGTGCATTACCCAACACCACTCTCATTCTCCTCTCTTTATATATCTCATATCTTTCATATCCCTCCTCAAGAAGAAGAAGAAGAAGAAGACGGAACTGGTTTCGTATTTGTAAGCCAGCGAAAGATGATTAAGAAGCTGAATTATTCTAGTTGTGGTGGCAAAGATGGGGAGAAGGAGACACCGTTATCAAACCTTACAGAAACAAACCATCTTGATGAACATCATCATCGTCAACAATCAGAGAAGGAAGAATCAACTCCAACTACTACTGCTGATGAGAATGTGAGTGAGATCGACCAAACCGCAGATCAAGAGGAACCAGCAGTGGTAAAAATGTCAGTTGAAACGTACTACTCTCCGTCGCCGGCGGTGGAAGTTATCTCGGGACGTGAAAGACTGAAGAGACATAGAAATGAAGTAGCAGGTCGGGTTTGGATACCAGAATTATGGGGACAGGAAAAACTTCTCAAGGAATGGACTGATTGTTCTGCTTTTGATAATACGCTATTCCCTAGTGGACTTATGTCAGCCCGTGCAGCATTAGTTCGAGAAGGAAGGCGAGCTAATATGGAGAACAGATGTTCCTGATAAATACAATTTGATCACTCAGTAAATTTAATAATAAGATAGATTTTTTCGGCCTCTATGTTTTTGTTTTCCTTTGTCTGACATACTACAGTATAACCCCTATAAAATAATAGTGTTGGGACCGGTAAAATTTATTATATTATCGCCATATTAAATAATACTCCCTCCGTTTCAATTATATAGGCGGAGGGACCAAATCTCTTAGATTAAGAAGACATTTTTAAAGTCATAAATTTCCATGTTTTTTCTTGCTTTGCCCCTTGTCTTATTCTCTTCACAAGTACCTATGTATTATTAATAAGGGCAAAAGTAGTAAAAAACCATCTTGATATTTGTACTCCGCCTATAATTTGAAATAGTCCATTTTCCGCCTATATAAAAGAAACGGAGGGAGTATATATTATAATAATTATTAATTTAAATATTTTCTATTGCATCAAGAATCTACAGCGACAAAAACTCTTATAATCTAAAGAATAGTAAAGTATAAAATTCAGTGTGACATCAACTTCAAGAAAATCCAAGTCTAATGATATAAAAGTTCAAGATGAAATTAAATGTGACATCAATTTTAAGAAAAACCAAGTCACAATTGAATCATTCATTACTAAAATACCATAATGTAAAATTAATTTTATATATTTTGTATTATTATTAATTTATTATATATCACATGGGACCTATATAAAGTTTCAAAAAATTATTAATTTATGGTTTTATTGAATTATTAATTTAGCACGTTGCCCCGACTCGGGACCAGAAGAATTTATTATTTTAGCACGAGTATTAATTTATCGCGGATTAATTTATAGGGGTTCTACTGTAACTGCTAGTCTTCTTCCTCAAAAACACTAGTTGTCCCTTGTCTTTCCTTAAAATTCCTCTGAAATCCGGAGAGTTCTTCAACTCTCAGTTTAACCCAACTGTTCATAGGATGAATGCTGCCTAAGTAATCAGCAGCTCTATTTGTTTCTCTGTAACACAGCGGCCATAGGATCACTGGCTGTATTTACGGTCACCTGAGTTACAGGGGAAAACAAAGCATTACAACTACTCAGCCAGCACTAGTTGATTCAAGGGCAGTTTGGGCTTCAACAGATGCACCTCAAGAATACAGGGCTGATTTTGGGGCTGCACAGTTTTCCTTGGGGCTTCAAAATAATAAAACCATCCAAAGGATAGTTATAAGGGATGTCCAAAAAGGTATGAAAAGTCTAAGATACCCTTACAGATTAATCCACCCCAAATTTTAACTAATAACCCAAATTTTATAACCCTAATCCTAATCCTAATCCTAAAACAAAAACAAAAACTAAAACTAAAAACGTTTTCAATTATCATTCTCTTCTCCTTCTCTTCTCCTCGTCCCTCTCCTCTTCTACTCGTCCCTCTCTTCTTCTTCATTTTTCCCCTCCGTTCCTCGGCTCGATTCATCGCCGATACGAAAAATTCATCGTCTCGAATAAAATTCAAACATGGCGAGAACAAAACAGACCGTGAGAGACACTACAGATGATCCTGGAATAGCAAGAGCCTACTTAAATCATCAACAGCGCACAGCGGGAGACACTTCTGATTTGAATTTTGAACCCGACCGAGAAGCAAATCCGTCCACTGATTTGAATTCTGAACCCAACATGCGTATGAGGTATTAATTCTGAACAAACCCCATGTTTTGAATGATGTTTTAGTTGTTTTTTTAGGTTCTAATCATCGATTTAGGGTAGTTTCGTTGAGGTCAGAATTGTTTTACGGTGCAGTTTTCAATTGGGTCTTAGGCGTAAAACATTTTTACGCCTTGAGAATCATATGAAAACTAGGCGTAAAACAGTTTTACGCCTTGAGAATCATATGAAAACTAGGCGTAAAATTGCCCTAATTTTGCCCTAGGGTTTTTACGCCTTAGAAAACCAAGGCGTAAAAAAAGTGGTCTGTGCTCACAAATATTTGCACCGTAAAAACACAAAGCAAACCGTAAAATTTGATACAAGGCGTAAAACTCTAAATTGAAGCGTAAAATCTTTTGGATTTCAATTTTTTTCCCAAGGAAGTTTTACGCCTTAATATATCAGTGCGTAAATTTTGAGTTCCTAATTTTTTTTTTAAAGTTAAATTTACGTCTTGGTTTCAATCCCATAACCAAGGCGTAAATTTCTTCTGTAACTTTTTATTTTGGAAACCATATTTTACGCCTTGGTTTTTTGGGGCGTAAATTTTTCATCCAAGGCGTAAAATGTAATGTTAAGGCGTAAAATTCCTGCAGTCTCTCATAGGTTTTGCTCATTGCTTGGTTGTTTATTTGTGTTGTTTGTGCATGTGTTTAGGGAACAAGATAAGCAGAAGAAGAAGAGAGGAAATGATCTTTCCCCTGTTGTCAGTCCCCCACCTCGAAATGATAGTGACAAGTATCTAACTTTTACCAAGAGAGGTACAAAAAGGACTCAGAAACAATCAACATTACCTCAAACTGATGGACCAAATGAGAATGTTGAAGAAGAATCAATTCCAATCCAAGAGAATCAGATTCAACAAGAACCCAACCAATGTGAACCAAATGAGATTGTTGAAGAAGATTCAATTCCAATCCAAGAGAATGAGATTCAACAAGAACCCAACCAATCTTCAGAGGAGAATGGCGAATCAGAAGAAGAAGAATCAGCTGAAGAAGATGATGAAGAAGAAACAGCTGCTGAGGGGGTTACACCCCTTTCTCAAGAACAACCCACTCAACCTCTTGCTCTACCTCCTCCAGAACCAAGAATTGAGAGGAAGGCTAGAAAGCCTCGGACAAAAGATCCACAACCCAAAGGCAAGCACATTCCTCCACCTGATGATGAAACGTTCTGGTTGCCCGCACCTCCTAAGGGAATGAAGCATTGGGGAGAAGCACGTGATGGGAACAAAGTGCTATTTGGTTACCCATGGTCCTATGCTGCAAAAGTGGCTTCTGCGCGGGTAATTATCTTATAATCTCAAAATTACTTTATGTTGTTTGTACATTATTTTATCCTTCCGACAAAGTACATTAATTTTTTTTTTTTGTAGGACCACAAAAGGCTTGCGCTTGTGTTGAAACACTCAAGGCCTGCGGTGTGGGATTTGGAGTTGGAATGTGACAAGGTTCAACGCATTGTAAAAGCAAAAGCCTTACAGTTGTACAATGCTTCAATACATACCCAGGACAAGTATGATGGTGTTACAGTGAGTGCACTTAGAGAACGATATTGGCCAGAGACGGGCACTTTACACTTTGGATTCGGCGAAATGGCTCTGATTCCAGATGATGCAAAGCAAATCAAGAATCTTGAAACTCATGGAAATCATGTGTTTCTTGGTGATGATAAGAAGATGAAATGGGGGGAGCTTAATGGTTTAGCTATGAAAGTGTTTGGGTGGTCTCAGAATCAATGTGACGAAGAGTGGATATATGGTGGTGGTGGGGAACCCGGGGTTTTCGTGAGGGGTAAACCACCAGCCAAGAGTAAGAAAATTCTTAGCAATCGTTTGTGGTTAATGTATGGTAATACCAAGCAGAAGGGCAAAGAGCTAAGTGATGTGGAAGCCACTAGAGTTGCGAAAGCTTGGATGTTGCACACCTTGGGCACCGTCTTGTTCCCCGATAGTTCGGGTAATAGGGTCAATGCATGCTACTTAAAATATATTGATGACATTGATACGGTTGATGGTTATGCGTGGGGCACTGCCGTTATTGCCTTCTTGAATGCCTCACTTGCTAAAGCTTCCAGGGCTAAAACCACCAAAATCGAGGGTGACGTTCGTCTTCTACAGGTAAGACTATATTTTGTGTAATAAAACGTGCGTTAGTTTTGCATATATGTCATTGAAATATGGGTATTTCGTTACTTTGCAGTCGTGGTTCTATGACCATTTCCCCTCTTTGGCACCCAAGGAGGATAGTGATTGGGTTAACAAACCAGAAGGCACTCCTACAGGTAAGAGATTCCCGTTCAAAGAAAGTGGTCTACATTCAAAAGAAGCCTTGATAGCTGAGAAGAGACAACAGTTGGATGCATTCCCTCTCAATGATGTGGTTTTTGACCCATATGTTCGCTTGAGACCTGATGAAGAGGGGGGTTTGGAGGATGTGCGTGAATTTTCACAAGAGAGTAGTTACACCGGACCTTTGTTTCATCCATCAGGGTTCCATATGTACAATCCTCAACGAGTGATGCGCCAACTTTGTTATGAACAACCAATAGTTCGGGAAGAAAAGTTCGTGTTGCAGAAACGAGGCTCCAAACTTGATTATTCCAAGTGCAAATTGGTTTACGATCCCGAGCCATCAGTTGACCATTGGGCTGCACGGGAAACCGACGACTACCAACTTGCTTTGAACTTTGAGAGCTTTACAGCCAATATAGTTGATGTCGAGGAAGGATACTTGGAGTGGTTTAACAAGTTTGGACATCCCATGCTGATCAATATTGATCCTAGAGCCTCAGAGGCGATTCAAAAGGAACAGGAAAGACTCACTCGTAATACTGCAAGCACATCAAGCGAGGCTCCAATGATTGCTAGCTTGAAGAAGAAGCTTAAACAAGCCGTAAGTAAAATGTTTATAGATTTCTCATGATTTAAATTTTTTCGTCTTGATTGTTGTCTAACATTGTGTGTCAATTTGTTTATATTGTGTAGAAGGAAAATGTTTTATTGGTAGCTTCTAGACTTACCCCATGTATCCAAAGTGGTAAGAAGCTAAGTGTTGAAGAACAACGCGTGATACAGAACCAGTTAAACATTGCCTTTGATCCCAAACATCAAGGGGTTTTTGACGAGTTGAGGAAAACGAGAAACAAGAGGGGGCCTCCAGTAAGACAAGCTTCACCATCTTCAGCGGAAGAAGATGAGGGTTTTGATGAAGCTCAAGGCCGAGGTCGAGGTCGAGGTCGTGGTGGTGCTAAAAGTCGTGGTGCATCATCTTCTTCATCGAACAAAAGAGGCAAACGAGCAAAATGAACAATGGAAAATGGTTTTGTGGTTTGTTTGTTTTGTGGTTGGAACTCATCTTTTCTGTGTTTGTTTTGTGGTTTGAACAATGGATAACTTTCGTTTGTTTAAGCAATGAATTTGTGTTTGTTTTGTATGTACTATCTTGTTTTGTGCATTGTTTACAGGCTTTTACGCCTTGGTTTGTTTCCAAAAATACAGGCGTAAACGTTTTTTACGCTCCAGAATCCACACCGTAAAACAATTTACGCCTCAGAAACCAAGGCGTAAAAATCGAAATAATCTGGAAAAATCCAAGTTAGTTTTACGCCTTGGATATGCACGGCGTAAGTAATCTCCTGTAACTCTGAATTTTCAGACTCAGGATTTACGCCTCAGAAACCAAGGCGTAAAAACCGAAAAATTCTAAAAAACCACAAAGTTAGTTTTACGCTTCATAAACCAAGGCGTAAAAATTGAAATAATCTGAAAAAAATCCAAGTTAGTTTTACAAAAACAAACGTAAGTAAACAAGAGCCTTCAAATTATATCAAATATTACAAAAAGCATTGTTTAGGTACACAAAAAGATATTCAAAATACTTTAAAAAACCATAGTTTGACTTCTTGAACTTGTATTACCACAAAAGCATTACCAAAAAAGCATTACCACCAAAAGCATTCTCAATCATCGCCCAAGTTGACATATGCCGAATCATCGCCCAAGTTGACAAACCCCGAATCCATAAAGGTCGCAGGCCAATTGTGCATGTTGACTTCGTAAATTTGTGTCCATTCTTTACCTTTCGCCTTGTTCATAATGGTTGGGGCCAACGGTGGTAAAGGACATTCATCGGACAACTTTAGACCAATAAAGTGACAATCTTGAACAAACGCGATGATTACTCTTCTCTTCCTTGCTAGTGTCTCATGGTAATTTGTAAATTCCGGCGTGAACGTCCAAGCTTGTTCTTTGTCGAAGTACTGAACCACACACCTATAAGCATCCGCAATTAGGTGTCCACACACCGGAAATCTCATCCAAAACTCACTATTGCTTATGGGAATTCCACCTTGCAAACGAGCTTGAAACTTGATGTACTCTTGGTGTGGTGACGAACCTTCCGGCACCAATAACATGTTCTTGTAATGTTGTGCATGACTCCTTAGTTGGTTTAACAACCCTTGTCTAATCCAATTGACTTGGGTCATGTTTCTCCCATCCATGGTTGCACCCGAAAATGGCCCTAGTTGGTTCGTGACCACATGGTAACCGCAATTACCGTCTCCTTGGACATCATCCATTGACACTATGTATTTATGAATGCAAGTGGGTAGATATTTATACCAATCTTCATAAATAGTGTGGTGAGGGCGAACAAAGTTACCTTCCCGGTCAATTGTGGGGTTTACCATATGTCCTCCTCTCTTGTACCTAATTGTCTTCTTCTTAACAATCTTTGAGCTCATTTCTTCACCTTGAATCACCGGAGACTTTCCCTTGGAACTATCTTGAGTCGGATACATTGGCTCTTTTCCTTTGACATTTGAAGCACGACTAGTGGAACCTTCACCCATGTTACAAGTCTTGGGACGTTTCATTGACTCTCGTAGCACGGCTTGTAACTCCTCATCGTCCTCATCGTCCTCGTATTCTTTATTCAACCACTCAACTCCAATTGGGTCTCTTCTCTTCTCTTCCTTATTTCTTTCCTTGACATTCATCCGCTCTTGCCACCTTGGCACCGTAGTTTTTTTTCTTCCTTTCCCCGGTCCCTTATCCGGTTCCTCAATATCCAAGTTATTTTGAGGTTCCACAAATTGTAGGACTTTTTCCAACCAAAAGCTCTTTTGACCATCGTTTATTCTATTGTAAAAGTTGATGATTTTCTCATATTGGTAGGTGTTGTTAAACTCGGCTGGTACGCCTCCGTCTTCGGCTGGTTCGTGGAAAGAGAGTTGTTTCCAAAAAGGGTGAATGTCCTCGAGTGGGATCACACCATCAACGTATTTAGAGAACATATGCCAGCATGGTAGTCCCATTGATTTCCACATTCCACAAACGCACACATCCGTATAGTTCCCTTGCACATAAGCCTCCAATTCTTTCTTTATCCTTTCAAGTGCCCATTTCGACACCTTGAACCAAAGTCGAGTAAACCAAGGCGCCCATGGGTTCTTCAAGTATGGGGTTATTCTCCTATTCCGGCTTTCTTCAAATAAAGTTTTGATTCTACGAAGATCATCTTTGAACATAATGTCCATAGATTTGAAAACCGTAACAAAATTACAATCAGCGCGGTGGAGACAACTTTTGAAGCGGTGATGAGAAGACTCCACGGTACTCGTTGATTCGTTCCCAAGATGTAGGTATTGGTTTGTGAAACAATATACAAACTTAACTTTGATGGCATCATCCAACCACTCCTCTTTCAAGTACTTCACGACATCCGGGTAACGGCCCCAATGCGCCAACAACTTAGCCTTTTGGATTTCATATTCTTCCTCCGTTGGTGAAAACACCAATGTATCCCAATCGCCCCCAAATGACTCCCAAATTTTCTTATTCTTAATGAAGTCAATCTCCATTTGTTCAAACTCACGTTTTTGTTGATGTAGTGGTAGTTTCCGAATCCTCCTTTTTTCTCCCTCTTTCGGTGGACAAATTATCTTTTTGCATTTCACTTGCACACTATTCCAAGCGTGGTAGGTGCAAAGAAGGTGGTGAGCTTTAGGAAATACCACCCCAATAGCATTGATTAAAGCTTGTTCTTTGTCGGTGAGGATAACCATTGGATAACGATCTTCGGGGTAAAAAAGCTTAACTTGTTGGAGTGCCCACACATAACTTTCTTCAAGCTCATTTTCCAAGAAACAAAAAGCCACCGTAAATGGTGATTTAGTAGAAGTTTGGCCTACGACGTTCAATAGTGGAAGCTTGTATTTATTCGTTTTGTAGGTGCAATCAATCAAAAGGATTTGAGGATTGCAACGTGCCAACTTGATGAAGTCCGGATTAGCCAATAGTAGATGTTTAACTTTTTGCTTCCCATCCGGTGTCTTCTCCTTGAGGTCAAAGAAAATAGTGTATTTCTTCTCCTCCGCCAAGACCATCACTTGTTGCATGACATCCCTATTGCAAGCGTCCATCTCTTTAAACCTTGCTTGGGCATTGTAAATGGTTCTCAATCCGGAGTTATTCTTCTTGTTTGCCTCCTTTAGGTGCCTTAGGATATCCAAAGGCTTCATTCCTTGTCTCCACAAACGTTCGACTAACTCCGATTCCTCCGGTTTTAACTTTGAGGCACGAGCATGGCTAAGCAAAGTCTCCGGCGGTGCGTGGTTGTGCCTACCGCATATGACACTCTTCAAGAAAAACCTCTTCTCGTGATCTTGCCAAAATTGAAGCTTGAAGGGACAATCGGTCTTTATGGTGCGGCTTATTGGCCTAGGCCTCTTGGGATGCTTTCTCTTGTAAGAGGTACCCTTCTTCCAATGACTCTCGTACGTTCCACTACACTCGCAAACCATTTGGAAACAATAAGGTCGAACTTGCTTGTTTTGAACAACACTACACAAGATCTTTTCCCCATGTTCTTGCGCCCATTCCTTTGCGGCATCTTTATCTCCCCATGTCTACATAGAGGGGAACACAACAAGTGAGGACACACAAATGGGGAAAAATGATCAATGAATACACAACTTTGGTGAACTCGCAAAAACCCACCATGGTACAAACATATGGTTGCCAATGATATGTAGTGTCTTCGTGCAACACTTGATTAGGACGTGGTTGATTCTCCATAGGCACAATGGGAGGCTCTTCATCATCAGACTCCTCAGGGGTAGCAATAGATTCAATGTAAGGAACCACCTATAAACCAAACGAACAAAGATTAGAAACCATACATAATTTACGCCTCAAAAACTAAACCGTAAATACAATTACGCCTTGGTAAATCTTGGCGTAAACTTGGATACGCCTTACTAACCAAGGCGTAAACCTGGGGATTTTTTAAAAAATTTGTCAGGGTAAATTTACGCCTTATAAATCAAGGCGTAAGCCTGGGATTTTCATAAATTTTTTGCAAGGGTACATTTACGCCTTGGTTTTCCATGCTCCAACTGAGGCGTAAATAACACTTGAAAGTATTTGATGAAAAACATAGTTTTACGGTTTAATAAGCAAGACGTATATCAAGAATGTGTCAAGAAATATTGAGGCGTAAATAGAAAAACCAAGGCGTAAATAAAATTTTTACGCCTCACTTACTAGGGCGTAAACCGTGCATTCAATATTTTCCATGCAGTTTACGCCTCACTGGTAGGTTGTCGTCCTAGGCGTAAAAATGTTGTACGGCTCAGTTTCCCCAAATTGAAGTTTTTACGCCTCAATTGGGAAGAATCTTGAGGCGTAAATTTGGTTTACGCCTCAGATTCAAGGTCAAACCAAGGCGTAAACAGAGCCTGGCAACTCACAAAAATCACACAGATCCACGTACTAAAGATGATTACATGCAAAAAAATTACAAGCAAAGATATACCTGGGTGTTAGAAGCTAGTTCATCCTCATAATCTTGTTGATACTTGTCTCTTTGGAGATCTTGTAGTGATTCTTGGGTTTCTTGAGTTAACCACACTTTTCCACTCAACAAATAATGCAATGTAGATTCCTCACCTTCGTTCGGACAGTAGATTTTGTTGTTGTAATCTATTGGAGTCTCAGGTAGCTCCAAATCGGTGTTTGAATCACTCATTTTGGTTGAGTGATTCAAAACTTAGAGATTTTTGAAGAACAAAGTTTTTTTTTTTTCTCTCCTTTCTCTCCTTCTTTCTCTAAATCAACTCTAAAACAAATAAATTTCTCTCTCTAAATTTTTATAAACTTAACAATATAGATTATGATAATCATGATTACCACTAATCTGATGATAATCAAACACTAATACTAAACTAAAACTAAAGGGTAAAACTGTCACGTTTTATAAGGGGTTTTTGGTTTTGATTTTTGATGACCCTATTTTGTCACCCTCTGCAGCCCCAAAATCAGCACATCAAGAATAACAGAAAAAGTATAAGGCTTGGGTATCCTAGAAATTGGCTTCGGGGCCTCACTCTAAAATACAAGGCCCAGAAAATCTTAATGGTTCCTAAAATCATGGTCTGCCATATTTTGGTCAACCTATGAGTAGTAATAGTATGGACAGTTTTTTCCAATGAAAGAATCAGATAATAACTAGTAGTACAAAAACTGGTAGATCCACCAATGGGAAAAACTATCTAGCAGCCATACAAGTAGACAGATAAGCAAAAGATTTTACTACCAATTCTCTTCAAACTTTCTTTTATAACCCAGAAACAGAAACTGAAAAGAAGATATCTGTCTACAGTAATATAGTAGCAACAAGCAAACTCCATGAGCGGTGATAATAAAGTAATACAGAACCTAAATCATTTGTCTCTACCTTTCAGAAGAAAGTACCTACAAACTAGCAGAAGAGTGACACTGGCAACGAAGCTAAAAGGACGAAAGGTTAATTTCCATACCGGCCTTAATCTTTGATTGAAAGATACCAAAGATTAACATTGAGAGGCTCAAGGCTGTTGGGCTATGACAATGTTAACAAGAGGCCATAACCATGTAACATAAAAAGCAATGATGCGGTAATACCGACCATGATGCTAAACTTCTGGTACGGGAGGTATTTGTGGCGAGAATCTAGAATGTGAGCTATGGTCAGGCCGAGAAAGTTGCTAATGGAGGATCCATAAAAAACCCGATGGAGCGTCACCAAGCTGTCTTTGAAAAGTGGATCATGGCTATAGAGCACATGAATGAAGATGTAGGCACCGAGGATGCTGGCTGATAACAGGATTGAACACAACCTGAGAAATGTAAGAAACCTGTATTCATCAGCTATACCCATCGCGAAACCTGTCAGGAACAAAAACCCAGAAACTCCAAATTATTACCATGAGTATATGCACAACGAAGAAAAAGGAATTAACCCACAAAATTTCCATTTGGGAACTACAAATAATCTTCACTCCACCTCCAAATTGAAGAGAAGAAAACAAAAATCTCAACAAGAAAACCTTAAAATTGCACTACAAATCCCTGTAATACAACTAGTTGCTGGTTTTTGCAAATCTCATAAAACAGTGGCTTACCCAAGCTTTCCCCTACCAAAAGAAAACAACAATTCTATGATGTCAGTGTTTGTCGACAACTTTAAATCCAATATGTAGCTCAAATCACAATCGTCATTCTCTTTACTAAGGCCAATTCAATCATCAAGAACAAGCTAACAAAAAAACTGAACACATGCTCAGAATGTTACCCTGCTAAGGAATCTTATGAATTGTAGGGAGGAGCAGTTGCCATGGAATGCGAGTAAAAAGAGGAAACAATTCCAGAATAAGAGGAACTACAAATCATTACACTGAAACCGATGAATCAAAGTGGAAACATAAGGAAAATAAAAAGTTCGCAACAAAGTCCCTGTTGTGCTAAGCTAATAAGAAGAGGTCACAATGAAGATCAGAGGCAACTCTTTTCTGGAATAGAATTTAGAGAATGAACACACTACCTAGAAAACAAACCCTTAGACTGGACTCACTGGACAAGACATCTTTACAATAACAAAGTCATATTAAAGAGAAACAATCCCTTGAGTTACTTATGCTAGAATGTGAAGGGTTGTCTGATTCCTAGTGATTTTTCAAGATTCTGTGTATACAATTTATGGATCAACAAGCCTTTTCCCGATGCAGATTTTCAAGAAAGTCTAATTTTGGATCTATTAGGATTAGGAAGTAAGTATCCATTATCTTAGTACAACCATAACAGAGGATTCTGTGTCTGCATCTAATTTTGCATCTAATTTTTTCAAGATTCTGTGTCTGCATTAATAAACACTCATTTGTGATTAGCCATTTATAGGCTACAACCATAACAGATGACCCCAGACAAACAGAACCCTGATTACGCAAGGCAAGAAGATAACATGTAGCAATCCAACTACAGATTTGCTAGTATTCTAGAAAAAAATACAGCATCCGGGCCATTTATTTCATATCCATTTTATGAATACATTTTAACGAACTGTGACCAAACAACTCCATAGTTGACTACTGGTTTTAGAGTTGATTATATGTGCCCATAATAAATTACCTATTGTGCAGATTCATAACTTAATACATTCCAATAGAACTACTACTTTCACTGCAACGACGAATGGATCCCAACTTTACAAATTTGAGTCTTCTAAACAGCAAATGACTAATTGAAGCCAGACCAGACTAACTAGTTAATCCCTTCTATTCCTTACTGAGAAGAAACAGTCAATCTCAGATTCCATGGGACAAGCATGAAAAATTCTATTAAATCATAGTGTGACATTTTCAATGTTCAAGCAAATTAACCCCCACAAAATTCAGCTTAATGATTCTACAGTTTACTTACAAAATTCTGGAACAAAAATCATAGATGTATCATGTAAATCACTCAACATACACAGAGAGCAGACCATGAAAAGGCAAAGTTAGCTTAGTCAAAACAGAACAAGCAACATTTTCCAAAAAGATTTCAGTATAATCAATCTATTCAACTTTCCAAGCCAGAGTAAGGAAATCTCACTCACCAGTAGTGACAATACAAGCTCTGATGACAGAAATCGGTTTGATTTCCAGATCCAAGCCTTTTTCCCCTGATAAAAGCAAAACAATCAAATCAAATCTGAAATTATTAGTGTCTACAACTTCAAATCCGGCTCAAACTACTACGAATCATCGAGATAAACAACCAAACTAGAGAGAGAGATATACCTCGGTGATGAAACCCTAATTTCAAAATCTCTATGAGAGAAAGATGAGCTTGTTATAGTTGAAGAGTTAATTGTTTGTTTTTGAAACCAAAAAGGTTAAGGAAAATTGATGTTTTCCTTTTTCCCATTTTGGGAAATCAGTATTTATGTTGCTTCTGACATGAAACGGTGTGGTGAAGCCCGCAGAAGTTCAGAGTTCCTTTTTCCCGAATTTGACAACAAACAAAAACATACACACCAATTTTCTTTTTCTGCTTTCCGGATTTGGATTATTGATATTTTTGTTAAACATTTTCTTTCCAACCGTTGTGAAATGAAAAATGAATGTGGTAGATGGACCAGACGTGGTTATCCCAGTCCCCAGAAACATCTCCGATCTGTGATTTTTGATTTTGTGGGATTTGTTGGGATATTGAATATTTGAATTTCTGATTTTCAAGATTATAAGAGGAAAGAGCAGAAAGCAGCAGACTGATAATGGTGGTACGTGCAGACAGGCCTACCAGTTGGCACGTGCAAACAACTTAAGGGGAAATTGGGCCGGCGGGCTAGAATTCAGGTGATTCAGTGTAATTGGCCGGCGGGGTAGAATTCAGGTGATTCAGTTTCACTGTCCGTCACCCCACTCTGGTCCGTAAACTACTCTATTATTTGAATAAACGTTAAAATTTAGCATTTATTTTTTTCATTTTTATTAAACATGGTCCAGAATAAGAGAGTTAACTCATAATCTATTTTTGACTCAAAAAAATCCCAACCCATGATGATAAAAAGTTGAATTCAGTAGGATTCGTTATACAAAATACTAAAAATTGTCATTAATCATACCGGAAAAAAAGACATTCCCTTCTAGTTCTAACAATAATAACTGCAGATGCAAGTCTGGTCATCGTGATCCAGGCAACATGCAAAGGCGTAGTTTCTTGGATCCAGGCAACCTGCTAAGGCATAGTAGATATGTCTTTCTATTATAGTAGGTACCGTAGCAAAAGGAAAACACAACATCTAGTGATAATGAAGAGACACAAAACCTTGAAAGATTGAAATTGACAGAATTTAACACATCTTACAAGTAAATTAGTTGTCTTCCCTTCACTTGAAAGAAGGAAAATGCATACAAATAGCTTGCTAACAAGCTAGGCCATGTGATATAAAACAAAAACAAAAACAAACATACTACAAATATGTAGAGTGTGGAGGACAAGCAAGATAAGCACCAAAGTTTACAGCACTAAGTCTGTACTGCAACAAAGCAGAAAGGTTTACATATCAGAGGATCACAAAATCAAACCATGCAAAAATTGAAATGGAATGCTCAACGGCGTTGGATATTGAATGATATCAAGAGGCCATAACCAATTACCATAAGCAAAAATGACACGGTATTGCTGATGATAAGGCTAAACTTCTTGAAAGAGTGGTATTCACGGCGAGATTGTAGAATTAGACATGTCAACACGCCCAGAAAGTTGCAAAAGAAAGAAGCAGCAAATACCCACTTGAAGGCTACTAAGCTGTGTTTGAGAAGTTGATCATGGAATCCAACAATTGACAGTGCTTGAATGAAGTAAAAGGCACCAGAGCTGGCGAATGATAACAAGAACGAAGATACCATAAGTAACACCTCAAGATAACTGTCTTCTTTTTTCTGACAATACTTTACATCAAAGTTGACATTCATTTTGGAGGCCATTGTCTGCGACGAAGAGTTCAATTTTGATTTCACATTCTCTGTAATATCCTGTATTAGCAACCGAAGAATGTCAAAAAGGTATAGTTATATATATTCTAAAAAACTAATTCATAATGTAATGATACATGTAAAATTTCAATTTATGAACAGAGAGTTTTGTTATAAAGCTATATGGTTGCTAAATCTCAGGAAAACTCAAATCTAGAATGCTACCTGTTAAACTCTCCACCCCTATCGGAAGGTTCCAATACATCTCCATATCAATTATAGGCAACTTAGTTCACACATATTATCTTAAAAGCAGAAAAACCCAATACGAGTATGACGAAGGTTGGTCGGTATAACATTCAGAATTCCCTTGCTTTCTAATTTATCAGAGGGTAGCAGAAGATATTTTTTGCTTTATGTATGATACACATTTCTAATTAGTATACCTTTAATAACATACCTTTAATTAGTATACAAATAAATAGAATGTATCAACTGAATAATTGAAACATTTAGTATCCCACTAACCGAAATGAGCAAATGGGTTAACTCAGACTCCATTGGACCAGAAATAGATTCAAACCGCCGATTAGCTTTTTCATTCTCGCTGGTCCCTAATTTAAAATACAAATTAGTCTGGTCTACATGAAAAAGAAAAATATTTAGTAAACAAAAAAAAAGGGGGGGCAATTCAGAATTAAAAGAATGTTACCAAAACCACAATTGATAGCTATTCCCGCAGCTTCCTTGTTCTGGTAATGCTTTCCATCAATGTCGATATTATGTTGGTCGGCGGATTTTACTGATGAAACTGATGAAGAGTTTATTGCTGATATCAACTTTTCCATTTCCTTCTGCATTAGTAATGGTAGCATGCCAAAAGGTAAAATATATATTCTTGACTCTTGAGAACTATTTCACCATATAATGATACATGTAAGATTTCCATATGTGAAGAGATAACTTGTCTAGAATGCTATGGTGGTACCTAATCAACTCTCCACCCAGCTTGTTGCCAGGCTTCCAAATCTTGTAATCCTATTGTTTCTGATTCTGATTCTGATTAATAATATATGAATTTTTCTAAAAAAAAAAAAAAAATCCACCCATATCATAAGGTTTCAATACATCTCCATATCACTCAAAAACAACTCAGTACCCACATACACTTAAAAAGAAAATTACCCAATGTGGTTCTTAGGGTAGCTTCCTCCAGAATTTCATCAAATATTATCCAAATCAAAGTAGTTTAAATCGGTAAAATCGGCCGATTAAATCGTGATTAATCGTGAATCGCTACTTGGCCGATATGATTCACAAAAAATCACCGATTCCGATTTTGGGCGATTTACTAGGCCGATTTTATCCGATTTTCATTCAAAACGAGTCGCCGGTTTCCTAGGGGCAATTTTGATATTTTTTCTAAGTAGGGGCAATTTTGGTATTTTATCTAAGTAGGTTATAAAATTCGATTCACTAAATTTTTTAGGTTTTTTCCTTTCCTCCTTTCTTCTTGAGTTCGATTTGAAGTGATTACATGTTTAAGTTATGTTGTTTTATTTTGTTTTAGCTTGGAACTTGTATTTTGAACTAATTTCTTTATGTTGAGTTGAACTTATTTAGTTTTAATTGTGTCTATGTTAAACTTATTTGATTTTAATAGTATTGTTTTCTATTATTAGTGTTATATGATCAAGTATAGGAGCTATAGGTTATATAAATTTTAAATTGCAATCCGATTTTTCAAACCGATTTTTTTCGATTTCCTCCCCCGAGGTTTTCGCGAATCGCTCCAAGGAGTTCGACCGAGTCACCGATTTTACCAATTTAAACTACTTTGATTCAAATAAAAGTGTATAACAAAGGTTGGTTGGTATAGCAATTGGAATCCCCTTGCTTTCTTATTTCTTCATGCATGATACGTGTAATAACATATTATACATATGTTCCACTTACACACATACAAAAAAAAAAGGCATACACTAAAAAATTGAACATTTAGTATCCCCACTAACCGGAAGTCGTGTCTCAGGCCATAGCATCGTGATTTTGTCAAGGCAGAAATAGCGAAAAGGCATACAGCTCCTTTGTGCATTAGCTTTGTCATTCTCGCCGGTTCCTGATTTGTAATGCAAATTAATCAAGTCTACAGGAATAACAAATATATTTGGAAAACAGAAAAGGGTAATGCAGAAATAGAAATATGTTACCAAAACTAAAATCAAAAGTTGTTCCGGCGGCTTCCTTGTTCTGACAATACTTTCCATCAACGTAAATATTAACTTCCTCGCTTGATTTTGGTAATGAACATTTTGATGTCATTTTCCCATCCGCTTTTCCCAACTCCTGAATTAGTAACGGTAGCATGTAAAAAGGTAAAATCATATTTTCATGAAGACTGATTCATCATGTAATGATACACCTAGCATTTCTAAATGTGAACATATAGTCTTGTTATAGAGGTAAAATGTTTGCTGAATCTGCCAGGAAATCTGAGTCTACAGTGCAGTCAAACTCTACACCCCTATCATATTCGTAATGTCCTGGGTCAGTAAGGTTTCAATATATCTCCATATCCGTAAAAACTCCATTCCAACATACAATCTTAATAGCGAAAATACCCAATTTGGTTCATAGGGGAGTTCTTTGAAAATTTTCATCAATTTTACCCGGATGAGAGCATGACAAAGGTTGATGGGTACAACATTTGGAATTCCCTTTCTACTTCCTATCAAAGGGTGAAGATCTAATTTGTTCATTTATGATACAGGTATTCAATAGATACACCAATAATATCAAACGATACATTTGTTCCACATAAAACATATCCTATACACTAAATAAGTGAATATTTGGTATTTCCCACTGACCATTAATCGCACTTCCAGACTATCGAGTATCCGTAGACAAGGAGAGTTGTCACTTTTGGGGGTTCCTGATTTTTGAAATACAAATTAATCAGGTTCATAGGAAAAAGAAATATATTTGAAAATACAATATTAGGAAAAGGAATCAAAATGTTACCAGAAGGAGATAACTCAACTGAGACTAGGACATCATCAGCGAATTTAGTGGTGCTCATCGTTTAACTGAAAACTGATGAATATCCTCCACGACAAAGATGAAGAAGATCAAAATCAAGATAAATATATATCAAATCAAGAATCAATAACTCAAATAAATACAGTAGCTATTAACACTTACAGATGATAATTCGATTCTCAGATTCACAAAGCAATAGAGAACCCACAATAAATCTATAAAAACTTTGGTGTGAAAATCCTCGAAAACCCTTATAATTAATTTTGAAAACTAGATCCAAAACCAAATATATGGTTAGCCAATTTCAGAGCTACTAACAGAAAACTTACCAAGTCAAAATCAATTTAATCGATCAAAGGAAGCCGGCCTGCTGCATTATATTCTTGTTGATTAAATCAAACTTCTTCTTCTTTGTTTGATATAAATCTAGGGTCGAAATGACCTCGAAATTAACAGTGAACTTTGTCCACTCAGACATTGCTCCTCTCCATTACTTTTTTCTTCCGAAATGTATAATTTTTAAATCAATTTTGACCTTAGATTTACATCAAACAAATAACTATCCCTTTGAGATTTGTCTGCTTCCATTTCGTTCAGCATTCCCAAACTCTGAAGTGATCCTCTGTCTCTGTGTCTCCAGAATACTTAATCCTTAGAGGTACTGAAAATTCTTCCATTTTTTGATTTTTAATGTATGATCTTGATATTCAATAAACTTGTACAAATGGATTGTTAGCTGCTTGAATTTCAAAGGGGATTTTCTTGTTCTTCTCCTTTTTTATATCATATTTAGATCTAAAGGAAGGACAGAAATTATAGTTTTTCTAATAGTTTTTTTTTTGTCTTTGTTTTTTCTGCCTAGGAGATTCATAGATTATCCCACGTGGAATTGAAGTATGTCTGCCGGATTAACTGATTCGGGCTTTTTTTTTTATATAGTCACTGATTCGGGCTTTTATCTCTTCCTCTCCCTAGGAAGCCCAATAAATGATTTGATTTTTTTTTTTTTTGGACGGGTAAAGAGTTTGGTGGCAAAAAAATTTACTAGTGAGAAATTGAATCTTCATGGCTCTTAGAGAGAGCATCCATCCACAATGGTAGCTAATAAATGGCATTTTTTTTTCCGGAAAGATGGCAATTGCTCTATGTAGTTGTACTCTAATTGGTTTTGTGCTCAACTTATAATGAGCCGAGTACCATACTTGTACTTGTTTCCAGTGCCGAATGCATACTTTTTTTTCCTTTACTTTTGATCAGTAAAGAATTTGATGTTGACAAACTTCGAACTCGGATTACTGGTGCCATCACTGATTTTCTGGTAAATCATTTGATTAAAATTTCTGGTAAATATTTTCACAGTAGGAACTAAATGTCAGCAACTTGTGTCATGGACCTCGAAGCCAACTGTCCTTTCACTGAAGGCGAGTCGTCAATCAATATGAGTAAGCACATGCATTGAGGGTTTGCATATTGCTTTGCCAACACTAGATTTTGTAATGAGGGTTTGATACTTTTCAGTGTGTTGGATCAGTGTCTTCTCCGGTGAAAGTTCCATCTGCTCTTCTCTCACCGCATGATGGAGTACCGGAAGTGGAACAATTGGTAAGTGATCCGAACAATTGGTGTTTGACGTACACAATCTGATAAATACTTGTATATGCAACAAGTTATATACATATATGCCCTGTGCTACTATGTATATGTAGTAGAAACTGTTATTTGTAGCTGTGACTCTACTTGGCAAAAAAATGAATCCCATCTCCTTCAGATGACAAATCAAATTCAAACTGTCATCTGAAGGAGACTTAATCAGTTGGGCTATACGTAGCAGAACAACAAAATTAGGCTTTAAAATGGGCTAAAAAATTAAAACCTGACGCAAAATAGATGTGCTGTTTTTGGGGCTGCATGATTTTGTTGGGGCTTCAAAACACTAAAACTATCCAGATTGTATTATAAGGGGTGACTACGTAATTCTACCAAACAAAAAAAAAATTATGTCATACAAAAACCCCACCTTTCCCTTTGATACTTCATCTTCTTCATTTTGTTTCAAAGAAAAGAAAACCAGCGCCGCCTCCGCAACTACCATCGGCGCCTCGGCATCAACGAAGGGGATTCTCCATATATATACTTCATCGTCTTCATTTTGTTGCAATTTTTATCACCACCACCTCTATTGCTATCCACCGCCACCACCACCACTGCCATCACCACCACCACCGCCGCTACTAATACTTGTCAGATATTTACGTTTTGGTTAGGTATTCAATCCAAGGCGTAAACTTAATTTACGCTTCATTTTCAAATTTTACACCCCATTTTTTTTTACAGTTTGGTTTGGCAATTTACGCCTCAGTTTTTTGTGAGCAAACTCCATTTATTTTACGCCCCAATTATTTTTTTACGCACAAATCATTTTTTTACGCCCCAATTCATTTTTTACGCCCCAATTTTTTGTTTTTATGCCCCAATTCATTTTTACGCCCGGATTCAGTCTTTTATGCCCCAATTCAATTTTTACGCCCCAATTCAGTTTTTTATGCCCCATTTTTTAACGCCCCAATTCAGTTTTTCACGCCCATTTCATTTTTTTACGCCCCCAATTTTTTGTTTTACGCCCCCAATTCATTTTTTTACGCCCCAAATTTGATATGGGGTTTTATATTTTTTTATGAATAACCCTGTTTTGTTTTTGGATTAAAACCCTAAATAAAAGTCTGCAGCCCCAAAAACAGCACATCAAAATAGGTTTTGGACCAGCCAGGCTGGAGTAGTAAGTGCACACTCATGCTCTAAATTGAATCCACCCCTGATTCCAAGTAGAGTCAATCCGATTTTACCTGGAAAACCTTTTAAGTAATACTAAAACAATATAAATAAATAAGACACATTAGTTCAACTAACTTTTTGTTTGTGTTATGTGAAAACTAAATCAAAGCTCTGTATCAACTTACTGCAGTATGTTTCGGAAATGGGAAACACCTTTCAACTTGCTGTCCATGGAAACGCTTCTCCTGTTAATAGTCCTTCTGTTCGTGTTTTAAATCTACTCGTAAGTACTGTTATTGAGACATAATCATTACCACTGCTAGAATACATACAGGTATATGTACGTAGTTTCCTATTTAAGTTTGTTTTTTTTTTTTTTTGGATCGATCCCCTGTAAAATTCAAGGTGTGTGAAAGAGAAATTTAGTACATGTGTTTGGTGCCAAATAGGCTAGCAGTAGAACGGCATGCATAGTCATAAATTACTCCATATGACCTTGATTCCGGTCCTTACATTGTATAAAGGGACGGAGCTAAAGGTAAGGTAAGGGTGGCTACCGCCACCCCCTAATTTTTGCAAATTATGTAAAAAAAAAAATAATTTTGTATGTATTTAGAGAAAAATTTAGTAATAAACCCCCTTTTAAAATGTTTTAATTATTGTTTAGCCCCCTTAAAAAATAAATTTCAGGCTCCGTCCCTTTGTATTCGTAAGTTGAAAGACTAAATGTTGGCCCACAATAAATAAAACTTAATGTCGTTTAGGCCTTTGGTAACGTAGAAGAACTTTACGCTCCGTCCATAGTTATCACGGGTACGTATCTCTTTGCCCCAAAATGAGCCTCTTCTTGTTTTTGCATCACCATCGGTCGGTCCATGGCATAGTAACCTAACAGTGATGTTTTGTGCGATGCAGATTGTTTTTTGTCAGATTGTTGGTTTTTTTCAGCAGCGTACTGGTCAACGCGTAAGTACCGATGTTGAGACTTTCTTTCTTTCTGTTTGCAAATTGGCCAGAGTTCTTCCACTGGCCAATTTTAATCGAAAATGCTTCTCACCCCCGCCTCTCTCCACCAAAATTCTCTCCCCCGCCTACGTGTCAATACATAACTGGACCAAAACTAAATATGGGACCCCTTTGCTGCTCCACCCTTGGGTGAGGGAGAGATTTTAGTGACTTATATTCAGCCACATAGTGGTGGAAAAGCTGGGGAAGAGAGGCGGGGGGCCTGTACCAGCTTCGAATTTTAATTAGTATTTCTTCATGTTTTTACAAGTAGACGAACACCAACATTATTTGGTTTAACTAGCATACACTGATATATATGAGACTGATTCACAATCTGGTTCCAAATTGAGTACCATGACGTGTACCCCCGTCGATGTTCTGGAGATTTTGTTAGATACGATTAGTATGTGGAACCTAAGAGCATCTCCAATGGTGTTTGGGTTTGAAAAAAAGTGGTGCCACATAGGATTTTGGAAGGGGAAACTTATATCTAGCCCGCTTTTTTTATTTTTTATATCAAAAACCCATCATTAAGATCTCATATATGAAAAACCCATAATTATAATGAGATCTGATTACACAAATATCCTTTATCCAATTAAGGAATTTAATTCTATTCTTAGGATGATAAATTAAATTAGTTATGATCAATTATAATCCCTAAAAATACTCCCTAGAATTTATATCCTTTAACCTCCCAAAAATAACTTCCTACAAAATATAAATAAATTACAAGATCACCATAAAAATGAGTTGCCAAACAAAATTTTAATTATCACAATAAAATATTTATTTAATTTAAATTTTCACATAAAAAAATCAATTATCACCATAAAATTTAGGATTATTATAATTTTCACTGTAAAGTTCAATTATCACCATGAGACATTAGACAAACTACAGTTTTCACCAATATAAACCACGGTTGTAGTTGGTGAAATTCAAAATTTTCAACTTGTTCAGAGGTGAAATTAGTAATTTTCCCAAGCTATATCTACCTACAAACAATGAAATCTGCATTTATCACCTATTCCAGGAATGATAATTGCAATTTTCAGCAGCGTAATTGGTGAAAACCACAATTATCAAAAGAAAAAAATGTCACGCTAAATAGAAAACTTAATAAGAGAGAGAAATTTATAACATAAATTTTTAACTTAAATTAAGGTAGAAAAGATATTTTAGTTAACACAAATTAAGAGGACAACTAATATGACTACATTATTAGGAAAGTGTTTTTAAATTAAAGGGTATTTAGGCCATGAAAAATATCATATGTTACAAAGTCAACCAAAAACTTACCAATTTTTACCCAAATCTTATATTATGGGTTTTATATATAAACCATCTTAATGATAAATAAATGTCTCCAGTGGGTGTTGGATAGTTAAATTTTTATATGACGTGGAAACTTGAATTTGGAAGAGAGTTTGGGTTTTTGGAACCTCCCATCCAAAAACGTATTAGAACAATTTTTATACAACTACCACCGGAGATGTTTATCAAAACATAAAATTATTGGTCTCCAATTTCACTAAAATCCCTATGTTTTAGGTCTCCACGTAGGATATACATCCAAACACCATTTGAAAGCGTTGCTAACTTTCTCCAATCATCTAACTAATAAAATTGTAATCTTCTTATATTACAGCAGCGTGTTAATGAAGCAGACATAAGGATCGAACTGGGTCGCCCTGGCGTTGCTGATACCTATCCTGTTGGGGTTCCCGGTAATGGTACTGCTAATTTAGCTACTGGTGGTGGTACTGTTGCTCCTCACATTAGGATTCCGATTGGCAATCCCTCACACCCTGATGCTGATATCAACAGCAGAGGCATTGGTGTTGCAGACGGGGACGATGATGGCGAAGGTCGTACTCAGGTTACCACGAATGGTTTCTTTTTCCTAGTTATGGGGATAATATCTCAGATTGAACCAAGCGTGATGCAAGCTGCGGGAAGTACAAACAAACACAGCCTCAAGGTTTTACTTTGGGGCATTAACATGTCAGCGGCCGGGTGCTTCATTAGTTCATTCTTTGGTCTAATGAGCTCGGTCGTGCATATGCTTGGTTGTCGTCTCTTCTCTCGTTCTTCTCTACAAAAGGCCCAGAAAATCTGCTTAATAGCCGCAATTACCTTCATGATGGCGGCTATGAGCATGGTTTTTGTTTTCGTTCCAGTAGCTATGATATAAGAGGAAGGAAGAGCCATGTAAGGAAAAGTCGGGGCAATTGCATGCCCTGGATTTTCTTTTCTAACCCCATAAATACTCGTCTTTTGTTCATAGTTTGTTTACACCCGGTGTGATTTTTTCTTTTAAACTTTTTCCCATTCAATGTGTAAGTAAAGATACTTCGAGAAGGATTTCCCTGAACATTGTAATTAACGTCCTTTCAATCAAGTACTAAAAATGAAGTAATAAGAAAAGCATTACATAAAAGGTCTCGTTGAAATGTCCGTTGTAATAATTTGCAGTAAAGGTAATAAAGTTCACGATTGGACTGCAAAGTCGTCGCATGTAATCTCTTTTTTCGGGTAGAACCAAAGTCTGAGACTTCATGAAACTTAATTACTTATCAGCCTTAATTTTCGGTTGGAAGACAACCAAAACTTAACGTTGAAAGGCCCAGCAACCTTGGATATTGAATGCTATGAGGAGGCCATAACCAAGTACCATCAAAAGAAATGACAATCCAATACTGATGATGTGACTAAACTTCAGGTTAGATAGAATATCGTCACCGAATTTTAGACGGAGAGCTATGGTTATGGACACGCAAAGAGTGTTGATGATGAAGGATGCACCAAATACCCAATAAAGCACCACCAAGCTGTGTTGGACAAGTGGATCATGGCTTCCAACTATACTGAGCGCTTGAATGAAGAAGCAGGCACCGCCGCAGCAGAATGATAACCAGATGGTAGACGCGCCAAGTATCCCCTCAAGAAAATTGTTTTGTTCAGTTTTATCCATCACGAAACCTGTCAGGAACGAAGACATCAAACTATATATTACCATGAGTATATGCATAAAGAAATAAAAACTACAAGAATTACTTGATTTGGATGAAGAACGAGGGAGAAATCAGCAAAAGTATACAACATTTGGGAACAAGGACACGCTACAAATAATGTCCATTTCCATCTCCAAATTGAAGTGAAGAAAACACAATATTCAAAATCAAAACCTTAGAATTGCACTGCAAATCCCATAATACAGACGCTTACCCAATTTTACTACCTATGGGTTTGAACTCAATCCAATTCAATCACACAATATCAATTACTAGATCCAAGAATGCCTAGCTTTTCCCTTGAAAAAAACCAAACCAATGAATTGTACATGTACAATAATGCTACACATTTAGTATTCAGTACATGCTTCAAAGTTCCAATAAAATCATCAAGAACAAGCTAACAGAGAAATTGAAACACATGTAGATATGAGATATCACTTTCCATCTCTGATTCTATGAGAGAATTCACAAGATAAAAGCAAATCAGACTTGATAAAAACTCAGATTCACTCGAAATTCAATGTACAATCCTTAACAGAACTCAAAACAAAAAGTAAAAAGACCAAGATCATACCTTCTCTGTTTGTACAAATGAAGCACTAACAAACATAACAGACCCCAAACATAATCAGTACGTTACGAATAAATGAAAGAGTTAAGTTTTTTTTTACTGATTGGAAACTCTTGATGATGATGGCTGATGAGTTTGAATCCTATGTCCTTGATGAACCAGAGAGAGAGAGGAGAATGAGTGGATATCTTGATTGTTTCACCAAATTTCTAACCAGTAGTAGTAGTAGTAGCAATCAATCAATTCTAAGAAATTTCACTCTCAAGGAATAAAGAGGAACCCGTGAGCTGTAATGCATCATGAGTTATTGTTTGATTTCCTAAGAAAGATGTAAAAACAAAACATCAACTTTCTTTCCCCCTTTCCATTTTTGAATAATAGACATTTTCGTTCCCACCAGAATGAAATGAATGCGGTAGATGGACCAGATCCCAGTCCCAGGAAACCTCTCGGTCTAGTGATTTTTGATGTTGGGGGATTTTGAATTTCTAAAATCCAAAATTGTATGTGGAAATAGCAGCAGAGCTTTAGCGAAATGAGCCTCCCCCAGTAGGTTCGCAGTCGTTTTTCCGGTTCTAGTTAGTTATACATTTGTTGTTTGCAGATTGGTTCCGAGCTCCTATGCATATGGTGTTATGGAAACGAAATTACTGCCCAGTGATAATAAAGTGATACGAAACTTAAGTACCGAGAATAAGAGCATATAGATATTCACTGTAAGTAGTCTCCTGGGCAAAAGAGAACTCCATGCCCAGTGATAAAAGTGATACGAAACTTCAGAATATTGAAACAGACGTGCACAATTACATTGAGAAAAATCAGTCTAGAATTGATTTATCTTACAAACTAGCACTGATTCAATTGATTTATCTTACAAACTAGCACTGATTCCATTAAAAAGAACAACTGCCTAGGAGGCCGTATAACAGAAAGCAAACATACTACTAGACATGAAGAAAAGCGGTTAACAGGAAAGGCAACAAAGTTCACAGGTATTTTACCTTAATCTTTGATTGAATGTCAACCAAAATTTAACATTGAAAGGTTCAATGACGTCCGATATTGAATGCTATCAAGAGCCCATAGCCAAGTACCATAAAGACAAATGACGCAGTGTTGCTGATGATAAGGCTAAGCTTCTTGTACTGATGGTATTCACGGCGAGATTGTAGAATGAGAAGTACAACAACGCCGAGAAAGTTGCTTAAGAAGGAAGATGCAAATGCCCACTTGAATGCTGCCAAGCTGTGTTTGAGAACTGGATCATGGCTTCCAACAATAGTGAGCGCTTGAGTGAAGTAGAGAGCACCAGCTGTGCTGAATGACAACAGGAACGAAGACACCATAAGTAACACCTCAAGGAACCTGTCTTTACTTCCATTCATCCAACAGTTAGGATGATGACAGTGATCATCATAAAAACTGTCGCTACCAGAATGATATTTAACAGCTGCTCCGGTAGCTTCATTGTTCTGACAATACTTTTCAACATCGAAATTAACTTGCTTGGTCGATTTCGGTGATGCACATTTTGATGTCAACTTCACCTCCTCTGCTACCCTCTGTATTAGCATGTAAAAAGATATGATCAAAAAAATTTAAGAACCAATTCATAATGTAATGATACATGTAAATATCTATTTATTATGTATATGGTAATGCTTGCTAAATCTGCCAATAAAACTCGACTTTAGAATGCCGTTAAACTCTCTAACCCTACCATAGAGTCCTACTAGGTCAGTAAGGTTTCAATATATCTTCATGTTACTCAATAAGAGCTGAGTTCCCACATATAAACTTAAAAGAAAAATAACCTAATTTGGTTCATAGTCGGAAAGTTTCATCAGATCTTTTCCGAATGAGTGAGTGTATGACAAAGGTCGGTTGTTTTTTTTTTTAGAGAAAGGTTAAACATTTATTGATTAAAAAAAAAAAAGTGAAACAAGACAAGGGTTGCCTAGGTGAAACAAATACAGTGGCAAAGAGCAAAACTCTAAACCCGGTGCTTACAAACAGCACAACAAAGAAAGACTAAGAGAGAAAAAACAAGACTGCACACAGCGCAACAAGACCATACAACAATGAAGACAAATACCTACACAAACTAAGCACTCTTCGCTTGAGTTCTTTGAACTTTCCCCAAGCTCTCCTTAAATCTTGGGAGTTCTTCCCACTCTTTCCTTTCCATTTTAGGCTCGCGAGTTCTCTTTGTGAGCTTTATCTTCACACGTTAAGTGTCTAGTCATTCTCTCAAACTCATCATCAGAATAATCTTCATCTTCCAACTCACAATCCTCTACGCTGACTCTATCTTCAAGATTCCCACTGCCAGCCATTATAGAGGGGCTGGAAGCATCAATTTTCTCTCTCCCTACTACCAGACACTAAATCGGGACTGCACTATTGCCACTGCCACAAGAGGGGAACCCGCCTTCTTTAAAATCCGAATTAACAATGAAGGGTTCTTGTCTTGAGGAGTTTTCATCTGAACGCTTTTATCCCCTTTGCAAGAGTATTTTTTCTTTCCTTTGACAGCAATCCAGTCTCCATTATCATCGTCTGCCGGGAAGAGAAATAGCTTCAACAGTAGTTGGGCCATCACCTTCCTATTCATTTACACCCTTGCCACAAGAGACATCAAAATTCCCTTTAGGCTTTTGTTACCCTTTGTGGCTGCCTCCACTTGCGGCACTGCCACAAACATTCCCTTCGGAATAGAATCGCCTACAACATTTCCAGCAAAGTATAATGCTCGCTCAGCCCTAGTCAACTCATCTGCCCTAGTAGACAAGACATCTCCATTTCCTGCACCTTTAGTTGGGATTTAATGCTAATCCTTGTTGCCCTAATGTCATACATTTCCTTCATTTCTTTGAATCCTTCCCCTGCAGATTTGTTTACAGCCTCATTTGCACCATTTGAAGTATTTCCAGCTGCACCCATTCTTATGTCACCAACATCAAATTCAAACATTGTAAAGTTAGTCTCATAACCACCATTATCTTCATTTGTAGTTAACCCCTGAGCAATAACCCCTTTCCTCCATTCAATTCCCCTGTGATTGACCCCAATTGAGGATTTTTAGATTTCTTGTAAGCTAAGTGACCAAAGTTCATATCACAGTTTTTAGGCTTCCAGTGTATTCAACAGGAAGTTACATAATCAATCAACAATGGGATGCTATCCGGGTAAGAAAAATCAATGTCAATTTCAATGCAAATTCTGTCGAAGGATAATTGGTATAGCATTCAAGATCCCCTTTCTATTTTACTTGTATCAGTGGGTAGCAGAAGATCTAATTTATTCATGTATGATACACCAATAATAACATGTCATACATTTGTTCCACACCAAACAAAATCGTTTACACTGAATAATTATACATTACCTGAATTAGCAAGTCGTGCGCCTCCGATATCTGACAGCAAACTAATCGATACAGATTATTGAGTGGAGAGCTTGCCATGGTTGGGATAGCCTTCCTGTTGAAGTGAAAACTGATGATTATTCTCAGATTCAAACTATGCAATTCTAAAATTCTCTAAACCAAACAAATTTACTTGACAGCAAAAAAAACAAAAAACCATAATTTCAATTATCTAGTATCAAAGATTTGGAATTCTAACAAAGAAATATCAATTTACATTGCAAAGATGATCAATTTCAAAGTGAGAATCAGAAATAGAAGTTTTTTTCGGTACCTCGAAGGGTTGTGGATTCTGGTGATAAGGGAGGCAGGTTGTGACGTAAGAGTTTGGAAAATTTTGCGAAATAGGGAGAAGACAAGAGTGGTTAGAGCAATTTTTTGGCATTATTAGATTTAAAATTATAATTTGGAAGAAAAATTGGGTGGTTAGAGCAATTGTTTGGCATTATTAGATTTAAAATTATAATTTGGAAGAAAAATTGGGTTGGAGTGTAGAAATTCATTGTTTGTAATGCGCACTTAGACCTAATCGTTTTCTTTTTCTGTACTTGCTGATTTCACTCTAACCTAACTATATCAAACAAAGAAAAGAAAAAGAATATATCAATATAGCACTAGCAGCAGCAGCAGGATTCCTTCAAATCAAATGACATAAGTAAGTTTACAGAGATCTGTAATTGGCTTACCTGTCTGCTTCTTACTGTAAAATTATCATCTTTGTTTGAGTTTCAAAGCTTATTTCTTCCTCTCTCTCTTTTTCCCCTGTGAAATTCTAATCTTAAATCATTTGAAATACAAGATCATGGAGAACTGGTATCATCAGTATAATCTTGCTGATTGAAATACAAGATCTCTAAAATCTTTCTCTGATTTTTGTTTTTCTCTGTCAAATAAGTTTTATTGGATCTCATTCTTCCACGAGGCTATTAGAAGCCCAACAAAATGATTTGAAATGGGCCAAACTCTGTCGTGACTCCATGTAAGTAAATGAAGTTTTTCTGATGGTCCAATTTAAACTTTAAAGAATTCTTTTTTTTTTTTAGATCTCTTTGTAATGATGATGTTTGGATGCAGAATTTACGAAAGATCTAAAACGTAAAAGAACTGAGGATAGTCGAATACTACTTGGAAATTGAATATGTCAGATTCTAGTGTGACACATCAGCAGGTTAACCATCTTCTCACCGAAGGCGAGTCATCAGGTAAATTGACCAAGCAAGCATTAACAAATGTGTGGATATTCATTGTTGCTTGTGAGAACCATACTATGGCTAAGGCTGCTTCCTATCGTATTAAGTTAAACCATCGACGTTGGATTGGGGCGTGATATATAGGCCGTTGGATGACCCTAATCTCCTCGATGGAATAGTATCGACGTCGATGGAATTTCCATCGACGATGCTTTTTCTATCTGTCGATGGAATTTCCATCGATACCCACTGCCCCATTTTAGCCTTGCTAGTCCACCTAGGATTGCAAAAGGGATGATTTGAGAGGTTCCATTGGAACCGGCCTAAGAGTGTCCCATCAGTGTTAGAATAAGTCTGTCTGTTATTTTCGTTTTCTCTTTTTATTTGTCGTGTTTTATTCTTATCATCACTTTTGTGTGATGATGATTCATGAGTCGGTTAGCGTGTGTCCTTAAATAGTGTGTGTCAGTGTTGTTTTTCTGTTTTTTTTATCATTTCTCAAAACCTCGCTGATCAATATTACTCAAAATGTTCTCAATAATTCTCAAAATCAACCATTGTAAAATCTCACATGGTATCAGAAGGTGAAGAAGGAGTTTGATTCCTTCGATCCGAGATCCATTTCCTTTTCCGCTGTCCTTTTATTTCTCAACATTTCTATCATTTCTTTTCTCTGATTTCAAATCTGAGAGGTTCAATTTCTTTTCATACTTCCTTTCATCATCTTATCTCATGGCTACTTCATTTGTTGACCCAAGTTTTTGCTTCGTTACCCTTTCAAGACATTACAAATTTTGTCTTTGTTAAGCTTAAAGATGACGGATCTAATTTCTTGTTTTGGAGATTACAATTTAGCTCGATTTTAATCACTACTGATTTATACAAATATGTTGATGGTACTTGTGAATGTCCAGAACAATTTATCTATGTTTAGGAGCTACCTAGGATAAATCCAGCATATATTCAATGGCATAAGATGAACTGATTTATTATTACTTGTCTTACAACAACTTTTGATGAGGGAATCTGTAATGGAATTGTTGGCAAGTCGACTTCTAGGGAGATCTGGTTATATCTTGAGAAGGAATTTCTTCAGAAATTTACTGCTAAGAAATATCTTCTTCGTAGTCAACTTCATTCAATTAAGAGAGGTACAAACACAATTTCTGGTTATTTTACTGAAATCAAATTTCTTACAGATGCTCTAGCTGCTCTAGGTCATAAGGTTGATGAATCAGATATTGTTATGTATGCTTTACTTGGTCTAGGACCAGAATATCGTGATTTTGTTATTGGAGCTAATAATCGTGATATTGATTATACTTTGAGTGAGTTGAAAAATTGCATGTTGCATCATGAGAAATTTTTAAAAGATGAACTTCAAACTGTGGATTCCAATATTACAGCTCATAACTCTGCATTTTATTCAAGGAATCATCACAATCCTTACAATTCTCATGGAAATAATCACAATTATCACAATTCCAATGGTTCTTCTTCAATTTCTACTCAATTTCATCCTAATGCATCCACCTCCACTCCTAAACCTACTGAGTCAAAGCCTAAACCATTTGTTCAGACAACAAATGATTTCAGTCAAACTATGTGCCAAATCTGTAGGAAGGTTGGTCACACAGCCAATAGGTGTTTCTTTCGTTATGCACCAAATAAACCTATTGGTGGTGGAGGGAGTGAGACATCTTCTTTCGTTATGCACCAAATAATTATGTATCACACAGTTCAGGTGTTAATACTACCTCATTATGTCTCCCTGACTCTGGTGCCACCAGTCACATGACTAAAGACATCTCTCTCTTGAAGAATTCACCCTCTTATAGTGGTACTGATAGTGTGATGGTTGGTGATGGAACTCTTCTTCCAATTGAAAAGACAGGAAACATTATAGTTGATACAAATCATACTCAATTTCACTTAGATGATGTATTGTATGTACCAAGTATTAAGCAAAATCTTCTCTCTATAGCTAAGTTTACCAAGGATAACAAGGTCTTTGTTAAATTCTTTGACTAGGGTTATGAAATTAAATGTGCTAGACTAGAAGAATTCTTGCAGAAGGGAAGATCAAGAATAATTTGTATCCTATGGAGTGTCTATCCTCTTTTGCTTTAACTGCTTCAATTACTCCTCTGGATTTACATTCTCTTTGGCATAGAAGACTTACTCATACATCAGACAAGACTCTCTCAAAGATAGCAGCACAGTCTTCTCTTAAAGTTGGTTCTGCTCCTCCTTGCTTGTGCACTGCTTGTCAACAGGGTAAAAATCACAGGCTACCTTTTGTCAGAGTTGAGAGAGAGACTAATACTCCACTTGAGCTTATACATGGTGACATTTGGGGTCCAGCACCAGTTCCGCTTCTTCTCTTGGGTTCAGGTACTATATTGTGTTTATTGATGATCATTCTAGATTTAACTGGATTTACCCTATGAAGCACAGATCTGGCAGCTTAGAGTGCTTTAAACATTTCAAGTTAAGTGCTGAGAATATCTTATGTCAAAATATCAAGTTCTTTCAAACTGACAATGCTCCTGATCTTTCTAAAGGACCATTCAGAGCTTTCTTAGACAGCTGTGGCATAGTCTACAAGCTTTCTTTTCCACATGTTCATGAACAAAATGGAATGGCAGAAAGAAAGCACAGGCATATTACAGAGATGGGTAATACGTACCATGGCGCCCTTTCAAGCTTTTCTATTAAAACACTACTGGTATGACTCTTTTCTTACAGCCACCTATACTATTAACAGACTTCCCTCCAAGTTTCTTCACTACAAGTCTCCTTATGAAATTCTTTTTGCCAGTTTACCTGATTACTCCTTCCTGAAAGTTTTTGGGTGTTGATGTTATCCTAACTTACAACCTTATAGGACTGATAAACATAGTCCTAAGTCAACCAAGTGTGCATTTCTGGGCTATAGCTCTGTTCATAAAGGATACAAGTGCCTTGATCTAGCTACCAAAAAGATCTTCATTACAATTCATGTTAACTTTGATGAGAATAGCTTTCCTTTTAAAGATTTATCAGCCTTCTCTATTACTTATGGCTTTAGTGGTTCTCTTGCATCCACTACTTCTGCTAGGGATCCAAATGAATTTGTTACTCTCAGTGTTCCAATTGACTCTATGCTTCCCATTGAACCTCAAGAACTTGAAGCTGATAATATTGTTGAAGTTGTTCCTGGTGATACTATTGTTGCAGCTGTTCCTGGTGCTACTGAAGCTGCTCCACCAGCTTTCAATGTCCCTGCTGCTGCACCTAGGTCTACCATTGTTACTAGATCTCGTGCTGGGATTTTTAAACCTAAGCAACTTCCTTCGGATTTTGTTGCTTACTTCAAATTTGGCACTTGCTCTAATCTGTCAGATACTAATGATCTACAGATTTCTCTTGAAGACTAATCAAGCTGCATCCTGACTCCTAGTCTTTGCTTGCAGGGGAGTGTGAGAACCATACTATGGCTAAGAGTGTCACAGCAGTGTTAGAATAAGTCTGTCTGTTATTTTCGTTTTTCCCTTTTATTTGTCGTGTCAGTTAAGTCTGTTACGTTTTAATTTATTGTTATCATCACTTTTGTGTGATGATGATTCATGAGTCGGTTAGTGTGTGTCCTTAAATAGTCTGTGTCAGTGTTGTTTTTCTGTTTTTTTTTATCATTTCTCAAAACCTCTGATCAATATTACTCAAAATGTTCTCAATAATTCTCAAAATCAACCATTGTAAAATCTCACATTGCTAAAATGTTTATGTGAAGCAACAGTATATGGAGCAAACCCTTTTCTTTAGAGGCACAATTTTACTTTGCCAACACTATTTGTAACGAGGTTTTGATACTTCTAAGTGTTTCGTATCAGGGTCTCCAATGGAACCGCTATGGGCATCCTCTATCCCTCCACGACTTGTTCCAGCATTGAAACTGGTATGTATAAAGTGTAATTATGCAATGTATCCAAGTGTATGGTGTTCTTATATAGCATATATAATCTGATATAACAAACTAGTTTTATTTGTTCTGTGTTAGTTAGTACTATATATCTTTGGTAGAAACTGTTTTCTGTGACTGAAGCTAGCAGAAGGGCAATATCCTAGCTTCGAGAAAATCATCCATTCATTCTCTTTCAGGAATAGTTATATGATACAAATGAACTAGTATTGTTTTTTTAGTTTGCGCCTTATGATGCTGGGACGCAATAGGGAATTGTAGTTCCCTACAGTCCTCCTGATTATAAATCTCTTTACATTTCCAATAACATATAGTGTTTCGCAATGCATGCATATAGCATTTTGATACTTCTTACATATCAGCTGAAGGCATTGCTGGCCTGACATATATATGCAAGATCTTTTGAGCATACCTGTCAGAGATTCTCTTTCACTCTATATAAACTCCGTAAACCTTGTTATGCAGCTTGCCTTGTCCCGGACCAATATGGGTAATTTAGGATGCCAGACCTTAGTTACTGCTGCATTTGCATGTCTAGTACTTTAACACTAAGCTGTCTTTATTTAACACGCCTCAAGTCATTAAGTACTATACATGTAAAGAAGAACAAGAAAAGTAGAAAACCAGTTTGCCTTACTTATTTGACGCTGCAGGTAAAACGCCCGGAACACTTGTATCCTATGGAAGTGGAATTTGATGCTATTACGCAGCCGATAGATATTGACCCGTATGAATTTAGATTCATTGCGGATTCCAGTGCTGGTAGTGTTGAATTTGTTGGTCACACAACTCTTGAGATGGGCGATCCTTCTGACTTCAATGGTGATAGCAGAAGGGGAGGCACTAGGAACAAAAACAGGGTTGGGAAGGGTGATGGTCGCTTTCAAGATATTATTAAAGGGGGTTACCTTTTTCTAATGACCATAATCGCCGAGATTGTATTAGGAATTATGCAAGTTTGTGGCACAACAGAGAAAGACAGTCTTAAGCTCTTACTTTTGGTAGTTGACATCTCAGCCGCTGGATGCTTTTTTGTTTTCATCGTTAGGTTTGCTGGTGGTGATCTTACTCATGCTTGACTATGATTGCATTCCTGATGACTTTCTAAAGAAGGCCCAGAAAGTCTGCTTCATTGCTGCAGTTATCTCCATGATGATTTCCATTGTCATGGTTTTCCTCTTCATTTCAAAATCCTTATTTTAAGAGGAGGAGGGGCGGATGAAGCAAGGTCGGGGGTGGTGGTGGTGTGGGGAGGTTGGGGGGGGGGGGGGTGGTTT
>JAJJMA010236335.1:0-11167 GCA_023529015.1 Papaver nudicaule
AAGGGAATTGCCGTGGGATAAGGATTAGGCTTAGGGATTGCCGTGGGATAAGGATTAGGCTTAGGGATGGCGTGGACACCCAAAATCAGGCCAAGGCGTGGCCGTGGGCATCCAAAAGTTAGCGCAAGGAGTGGCCGTGGGCCTCCAAGGGTTAGGCGAGCTAAAAGGTGTGGACACCCAAATTTAGGCCAAGGAAGTGGCGTGGATACCCAAAGCTAGGCCAAGCTAATGGCGTGGGCATCCAAAACTAGGCCAAGGCATGGCCGTGGATACCCAAAGCTTGGCCAATGCAATGGCGTGGGCATCCAAGCTTGGCCAAGGAGATGGCCGTGGATACCCAAAATCAGGCCAAGGAATGGCCGTGTATATCCAAGTGCTTGTGGTGTGAATTGCCTAGGGTTTGGCTCGAGCATGAGCTAGGCTAGTGCGCATGCGTAGGTATTTTTACGTATAAGCTAGGGATATGGACCATACTACTAGGCTAGGGTCGTGAGATATCAAAATACAGCTAATGGTAATTAAATATCTTATCCCTATTGCAAAATAAATTCATACCTTATCTCGAGCTATTCCAGGATGCTAGAAAATTGATGCGAAATTACTCCTCTGACCTCCTCGCCAAAAACCACCATCAACAAAGGGGACTCAGACAAGGTGACCCACTCTCACCATTATTATTTGTTATTGCAGAAGATAGTTTGAGTAGATTGATCACTCATTTAATTCAGACAAAGTATTTGATATCAATGGTGTCTAGAAAAGGGATACATCCTTCACATATATTGTTTGCAGATGATATCTTCTTATTTCTCAATGGAGATAAAAGAAATGTTTTAAAGATTCTGGATGTACTACATGAGTACCAAGATTCTTCAGGTCAAGTGGTTAGTGTGGAAAAAAACAAGATCTTCATTGGAGGGACAAGCGATGCTAGAAGATTGTATTTAGCTCAATTATGTGGTATGCCTTTATCATCTTTCCCTGATAAATATTTAGGAGTTCACTTCTTACCTGGAAGTGTTAGAACTAAGCATGTATGGTCAGTAGTTGAAATGATGCAGTCTAAATTAGTTGGATGAGTGGGGAGGATGTTATCTTTTCAAGAGAGAATAATCCTTATAAAACATGTTCTCTCATCAGTTCCAGTGTATAATATGTCTGTTTATAAGTGGCCCAAGAAAGTGCTGAAGGAGTGTGAAAGAATAATCAGGAACTTTTTATGGTCAGGTGACCCTGCAGTTCAGAAAGTTGTGACATTGAATTGGGACAAAGTATGTTCTCCAATTGATGAGGGTGGGCTGGGGTTGAGAAAATTGGAAGTGATAAACAAGGCATTGCTTATGAAGTTATTCTGGAAAGTTCAAAATGGAGTTGAAGAATGGGCCAAATTTTTACAAGCTAAGTTTCAAGACAAAAAAAGGAACTGGATAGAATATTATAAGAAGTCTTCTGTTTGGCCAGCTTTAAAAGGAGTAATGGCAGAAGTGAAAACTGGTACTAGATGGTTAATTGGTAATTAATGGCTCAGCTGTGTCTATTTGGGATGATGTTTGGATTAAAGATCAAGCTCTGAGTTCATTATATCCTGCAAATGAATTTATAAGTCAACATAAAGATATGAGAGTGTCTAATCTATTGTTAGATGGAGAATGGGTAATTCCATCTGAAATGCTAGATATGATAGAAGTTAAAGAGCTACCAGTTGCTGATAATAAGGATGATAGAAGGGTGTGGATATTTACTACTACTGGGGATTATACAGTAGCTTCATCTGCAGAAAGTATAAGGAAAAAACATCCTAAACTTCAATGGCCCAGGAAAATTTGGCATAAAAGTATACATCCTAGTTATGCCAGCATACTTTGGAAAATATTGAGTGGGGTTTGTGCTACAGATGACAAGATGAAGAAAAGAAAATTTCTTATGGCATCAAGGTGTGTATTCTGTAAGATGGAGGAGGAGACAATGGAACATTTACTTTGGTACTGCAATTACAGTGAAATTTTATGGAAATGGTTGGGTGACATGTTTCAATTTCTGAATCCTCATTCATTTGCTGAAGTTTTGAGTTTAGCTAAACACAGAAGTCCTGCTGTTCAGGAAATATGGAAAGTGGGTTGCAATTCTCACTATGAGGGAGTTATGGTTTGTGAGAAATAAAATGATTTTTGAGGGTGGCAGATGATATATTAACAGCATGAAGAAGAAGATATTAGCTCTAACATCTGATAGTGAAATCAGAATGAATGCCACTATGTGGAACACAACCTATGATCTTCAAATACTTAAACAATTTGGTATGAAATGCAGGAAAGTAAAGTATATGAAGGTAATAGAAACTTTCTTTGAGTTACCTATGGAAAATCAAGTACTGCTATGATGTGATGGAGCTGCAATAGGAAACCGTGGTCCTGCTGGATATGGGTTTCTTGCTAGAGATTATAAGGGAGTATTTATTGTTGCTGTCTCTGGGGGCATTGGCAATTCAACCAACTATTTGGCTGAAGTAATTGCTATTTTGTGTGTTGGAGAGTGGGCAGTCAGCAAGGGGTGTAGGGATATCATATTTAGAACTGATTCTAAGGCTGTTTTGACAACATTCTGCAATAAGAAAGTTCCTTGGTTTGCTGCAACAAGATGGAACAGGATTTGTGCTTCAGTGGATTCCTGGGCTATGATTCATACCTTTAGAGAATCAAATTTTTTTGCAGACAAACTAGCAAAGAAGGGGGTCTTGCTTCAGTGTGGTGATGCATTTACATATGATGTTAAACCAAGCTTTCTGGACTCATTAGAACTTCCAGATACACCTTATTTCATATTTGTATTCTAATGTTTGTTTTTCAGTTTGCATTTGTGTTTTTATGGGCTTATAGCTTTCTGGGCCTTGGTAATATTTCAGTTTTCTGGTTTGTGTAACAATTTCAAAAATGGTTAATAAAATTATTATTGAGTAAAAAAAAACGATACTTTAATTATAAATGACAAGTCAAATATAATGCGGAAATAAAGTAAAGTGCACACAAGAATTTTGTTAACGAGGAAACTACAAACTCGTAGAAAAACCCCAGGACCTAGTCCAGTTTGAATACTCTTAAGAAATAAACAGCCAACACACTTACTCTCAGACTTCAGACTAGTTGGTGTAAACAATATGACCCTAATACGACTATTAGTCACAAAGATTTCCCCTCAGTATTCCTACGCCTCCAACCATAGTAAGGTGGTCACGTACATGTACTCCCTTAGAGAAACATACGTCCTTTACTGTCTTCCCTAGGAGTTGCTCCACAGCCCATCGTGAAGACTATCGCTACCCGACCTCCAATCGGACGACTACAACCTTATGGACAACAACCAAATAGCGGCAGGTCAAACCACTAAATGATATCCTTGGTAACTTAACAGATATTTCACTGAAGTCGTTTTACACAAGAGCGAGGCTATTTAAGTTTACTTGCTAATAAACCCCTCGAGATATCAAACAAGGTTTTGAAACCAAAACTCCCGAAAGAGCAACCTTGTCGTCCCAGTTGGAATAAAGCAATAATGGATGCAGTACAATATGTATGACCGTGAAGAAAAATGTACCTGCAAAACAAATCCAATAACAACGATCTTGATTCCACCCAATATCTATAGGTTAGGCACACAAACCGAAAGCGTCTTGCTGAAAAATCCAGGTTAATAGATAAAGATTATATTATAATCACTACGATCTTGAGTGGCCTTATAGAAGAAGAGATGGACCTTAGAATAAACAAGATCGTAAGACTTTAATAGACGTGATAGAACAGAACACAAGTACAATACAAAGAAGACTAGTAAACATAAACTAGTTTCCCTTAAGAGGTACTTCTAGGCTTCTCGATCCCTAAGAGAAGACTTGCACTAATCCAGACCGAGAGAAAAAGCTCAAAGGTAACTGAAAGGAAAAGTGAATAACACAAACTTACTTTTCCGAAGAATGAAACTTGGTAGAGGGACAAAGCTTTCAGGAGAGATACCATTCTTATTTATAATGACCAAGGCTTAGCTTTGAAATGAGGCTAACTTAATTTCAGAAATTCATTTAAGCACTTCCCATACTAATTCCGAAATACCTCACATAGACATATAGCATTTATTGAGATCTATTACTTTAGCATTTTACATTAATGAAAAAAGTATTTCATTAAATGTTTGGCCAAAAGCATTCAAAGCAAATAATACTCAATAAGATATATTTGGATATTTCATTAATTCGAAATATGGTGCTTACCAAATATACTCCCTGGGATAGAGTTCAATTCGAAATCTGTGTCCTTGGATTCAAAAATCATCTTATGGTCTTATTAACTTTTAAATGTCGTCATCAGCTTTGATAATGTCGACATCAACTTTGATAATGTCGACATCATTTCCTACGCTTTGCTGGACGGGCCAGAACGATCCTAGGTGGAAGTGGGATCAAGTCCAATGTGGCTAATGTTCCGCATAAACGTATCATCGCAGACATGGACAAGCCTTGTGTGTTAAGCTTAAGTGAACACGTAGGTTCAAGGACATTCTGAATCATACAATATAAATATACGTAGTTAGTTGAAAGCACCGTGTATGATTCTCCGAGTAATAGCAAAATGTTGATCCTCATGAATTTATGATTCCAATGTAGATGATCACGTTAATGATATCCGAGAATTCACATCGAACATCAAAAGAATAACCAATTGAACATTTGATCATGTAGTGTATCTAATGACGTACAATATTGATCAGAAATCATGTGTCAACTAACTAGAGAGACGAACCATATTTCTGTTGATGACTCAAACCAACTTAGTTGTACAATGAAGATGAACAAATTCAAACTTCGAGCTGAGAATATCAAACTCATTAATTCGTTAAAGCACAAATCAAAACGATAGAGTTTGAACTTCGAAATACGCATTCTGAGATAACCAGTATTTAGGTTTCAAAATCTACATTTGTTTGGCAGAAACCAAAGTTAGGTTTCGGATCCTAAAGTTCATATATTTCGTAACAAATGTTTGGTGTCGAACTTGAGAGTCCATGTGGTCAAGAGACGTTCCAGCGTCACACCTTTTTGTCCTTGACGCACATGTTATATTTCCCGGTTCACAAAAACCTTTAGGAAACCCCAGAGTCTTTATTATAGAACTTTTAGAACTCACATGGTCAAGACTCATTGGTCTCGATTCTCAAGTTACTGTTAGCCAGCAAGCATAGTTTAGAATCAAGTTTTCTCATTGGTACAACTTAGATTTAAGTTTCGGACATAATAGCTTATGGACATAAATCCAAATTAAGGTTTCGAAATCAAAGTCAGTTTTACCAAAATCTACATTGAGGTTTCGAACTCTGAAGTTCATAAGTTGAGATAATAGGAATACAGTTTCGAACTCTACATGGCATTATAGATATTCATATGTAAAGAATAAAATGAATGATTACGAACTCTATTACTCAGATCCAAACCATAATATAGTATTCAAACTCAGAAAAACGCTATCTCGAACCTACACAATAGAAGTGTGTGAAAAAGCGGGGATACCGAAATACACCACCAACTTTTATTTTTCGTGAACCTAGTTGATTACAGTTGTTTGAACGATCTCACAAATCAATATTCAAACAACATCCTGAGTATAGTTCAGAGAACCGAACCCTAACAAGAACGTGGTTCTTGTAGATCTCAATAGAGATGGATTCACTCAAAGGTTATGAATCAACAAACTTGCAATTACTTCAATTCTATAGATTAGAGAAAATATAATGCGGAAGGGAAAAGTAATGCAAGACACCAGAATTTTGTTAACGAGGAAACTGCAAACCTAGCAGAAAAACCACGGGACCTCGTCCAGATGTGAACACCCTTAGTATGTACGGTATACAGACGCTAGCCTACTCTCAGACTTCGGACTGGACTATATCGAGACTGAATTCTCCCTACAAGCAACTCAGCTACCAATGTGCTCCTACGTCTCTTGGATCCCGCAGAAACCTACATACTTGATTCCCCTAGCTGACGTCCTTTACAGGTCTAGGAGTTGCTCCACTTCCCTTCGTGAAGACTAGCGCTACACTGCCTCTAACAGGACGCCTAAAAGTATCCAAGTAATCAAACAAGAATACGATTGTGATTTCCTTTAGACTTAAAGTCAAGGTTAATGGAAATCGATATGTTGAATAGGGCTTATTGATTTAGCCTAAACAACTTTACCTCCAAACGCGTGACGAACTTAGTATGAAACCTATCGTGAATATGCGTTGGGAACTTCTAGGGTTTACGATACAAGATCTACCTTACGAAGTTTCTATCAAATCTTGGTTGTGATCAGATTGAAAATATTCAATCGACCCAAGATACAGGATGAAATTTTACTTCCGACCTGTGCTTCACGATCCTCAAGTGAAGTCTTTCAATAGTCGTAGTCCAAAAGGACTTCGAGATTGCGACCAACCTTTATGCAAGGATACACAGATGTGTAGAGGATTGAGATTGTATCTTGCAGAAGGTCATCTATTTATAGTGATCACCAAGGGAGGCTTTGCTTAAATTTTAAGCAACCTTGAGTAGGGCTCAAGCAAGTTCCGGAACTAAGAAGGTTCATAGCTTGATTACCCATTCTCAATCTTATATGAACTTTGGACTTGGCCAATAGTTAAAGAAGACTCAACCTTGTTTGAAGGTTTGCGACTTATGGTCCAATATATGTTTGGACATAGCTTTGCGACTTCTGGTACAAATACTAGTTTGAACATCGCTTGGATTAAGTAGTTGAATTCCATGGGCCAAGTAATGACTAGTCCGAGAACTAATCATGCCTAGACCGAAAACTTCAATGATATGAAAGTTTGGAAGTTTTCTCATGGCTTATATGTACGCGTTCATGAAGGCGTTCATAGAGCAGTCAAATAGAGTTCAGGAGAATTCAGGAACTTGTATGTACGCGTTCATACAGACTTTTGCTCGTTCTCTGAAATGTCATACAAACACATGTACGCGTTCACCGTTATGGTCTATTTCAAGAGACAATCCAACATACTCTACCTATACATATTATCACGAATGTGACAAATGCAAAGGCGGAAATCCTAGAATACCTTTGGATCATATAAACAACATCATAGACTATTGGTATGATAGAAATGGTAAATACGATACGGAAAGGAAAAACCTTTCTAACCTTTAACGAGGACGTTATAATTTATCAAGTAGTAAGCTTCGGTCTTCGTCTTCATCGGTCTTCGTCTCGATTACCTAAAACTATCCTAGTCCGAGGCTGTATAGTAAACTTATCAAGGATTGTGTTTTTGTCTCATAAACTTGACAACTGACTTGAGATAGCAATATCAGTGGGTTTAACCGCGCAATGCTCTAACAGTGTGTGTCACGATCTCGATAATATTAGCACATACAAGTACATACCAATCAATCCAACAGAGTCAGACAAGGTAAGTCGAGACACAATACTGTGATGGATTAAATCTCGTAATACTTCAGAGACAACATCACAACTGCTATTATGCTAATATCACTCAGAGAAAAACCTAATATCACTTAGAGACGGAGAAGAAAAGAAAGCTCAAAGAAATATAGAATGTCATAACTACAACAACAATACCGCAAGCGATACTGTGGAGTTATCTCTTAAGACACACTGATCACAAGTGATCAAGTCATAACGTAAAGCTCAAGCATTAAGTTATGTTTCTGTCTTTTGTATCACAAGTGTAAAAGATCATGGAATCGCGTTATTTAGATTCACTAACCTCTTGAATGCGAAGCTGGATATCTTCGTTTGCTCCTCGATCTTCTTCAACTCTTCATGTAGTTATTTTAAATCCTACCAAAATCTTCTACAACCTAAAGCTAACTTAATGAAGTCTTTACCTAACGTGTGTTTCAAGTGATCGATTTTTGATCACTAAATTTGACAACTAAGCTTGACATACCAACACTTAGTGAGGTTGACCGAGCCATGCTCTAACAATCTCCACCTTTGTCAATTTTAGTGACAAAAACTCTTTACATAGAATAACGATAAAATTCAATCCTAAGTTCTAACCTTCGAGTTCTTCTACTTAGCTTGACAACACCGCACATTAATAGTACCTGCAAAATATGTCAGTTTGCACACAAAATATGTACTATTGAAAAATCAAATGATAACCAATACACTTACTCCCCCTAAATGTAAGTTTTGGATGTCTATCAAGTCCGACGTATTGTTATCAGCTGTAGCAACGCGAAAGTCTACAACGCTAGTAACATCTAGTGTTACTCCCCCTTAGTTAATGCTTTCATTCTTTTTTCAATATATGCACAGGCATTTTTCTCCCCATATGACACTGCTTACTGTCAAAGATCAAGCACTGAACGAGTCAAGCTATCAATTCAATATGTCTCCCCCTTTTTGTAAAAAAATTGACAAAAGGGTCTCGAAAATATTTGGGTATTTGAGAAAAATACTCAAGTTCCGAGAAACTCGATTCAACGTATAAAAATGATCGCATTCAAAAGGGTTAACATTTCGACAAGTTACACAATATATATATATATCAGCACAAGTAACCTGTCAGGAAATATATAAGATATAAGCAGATATGAAATATATTCCCTGTAATTTCCACAACCACGCTCCCCTAAAGATATATATGCATTAAGCAAAAGTTCACAAAATAACTCTCCCCCGTTGGTTATCATTCCCTCGGACATGAGAACAACGGAAACAATCTTTAATAGAAATAAAGATTGAGATCTTGTTTTTGGATTTTCGAACGCGTTCGTAGTCTTACTATATGATACCAAAAATCTCTGATTTATGCATATACTATAAAATAGTATTGTGACTAGCATAAAATCAATATCCTCCCTACATAGTTATACTTATACCTGTGTACAAAGTCATTATTAGTACAACCATAACAACCACAAACATAAGGAGGCCCAATTATCAAGATATTTAATCACAATTTTATAGATCAGCTCCCTATGAGATTGTTTTTGCCTGAAAAACACTGCACCGTCTCTGGGTACTTTCGTAGTGCTCGAGATCAAAATCGAACAAGACAAGCCTAAACCAAGTCAATGGTCGTTCAAGTCTTGCTTCGGTCACAGAGAGGATAATGGTTTATCTAGGGAGGGAAACAGTGAAAGAAACTTGAGATCAGGTTGAGGATGTGTGTTTCTGGGTGTAAGAGTTAAGGATCTCCGTCGCAAGGGTGACTGGAAATCTCCAAGGCTAGAAGTGTGTCGGCTCAGGTGTTTTGCTCTGAGGCTCTGGTATATTTAAGTGTTCTAAATGTTCTGCCTTGGAAGATAGAGAAAGCCTCTATTTATAGTGTTGAACTCACCCAGATCTCTCGACAGAGAGGGTGGAAGCCGTGGAAGAGTGAAGGACGTGAGTTAAGTTCTGTAACTGCTTGAGTCGTGTAGAACGTGTCCATTCAGCACCACTTTCTCGTAACTGTCCATCATTTCTATCAGTTTCTTTCTAACTGTCGTAGACCGCCAGACCAATACCCCTAAAGTTATCCCCCCGTGTGATGTTTTGATGTCTCGAGTGGTATGCAGATATTGCATGGTTGTGTTGAGTTTGAACAACGTCGTGCGACTATGACTCTAAGACCAATGTGAGTGTAGCGCTAGAGGCACGCACAGTGGATGTATAACAACAGCCTTGGCCATTGGCCAAGGCTAGAACTCATAGCGCCATGAATATGGCGCGTGGTGGATGTGGCCACGACCTTGGCCGTGGGCCAAGGTCAGGTTCAGTGGCGCCATAGTTCATGGCGCCACAGCAGTTGTGACCTTGGCCATTGGCCAAGGCCAATTTCATATGGCACCATGCTCATGGCGCCGTGGTTTTGCAGCCAGGCCTTGGCCACTGGCCAAGGCCAGTATCTCGTGACGCCATGCTCATGGCGCCGTGACTTTGTGGCCACTGGCCAAGGCCAATATCTTGTGGCGCCATGAGTATGGCGCCATGCCTCTGAAGCCACGGCCTTGGCCATTGGCCAGGGCTAATCCTTTGTGGCGCATTTGGGCTATGGCATAACTTAGGTCATGGCATGCTTATCCATGGTAGGTTAGGCCATTTTGTGTTTAGAGTGTGGCCTGCCTAAGTGTGTTTAGGTTGTTGTATGCTTCTCAGAGAGCTCTGGACAGGCCTGGAGCCGCGATGTTTCTGAGGCTTTCATTGAGACTCAGATGTCGAGTCGTATTTTAAGAGGAAATCTGTAAGGATGCGTCACTGCTAACTCTCCACCATGTACCAGTTAACAATTTAGTTCTGATGTCGAGGAACTCGAGGCGATGTCGACATGAAGTAAATCGATGGGTTTATGAGTTGGTGGGGTTATTTAGTATTGCACTATGATATCATTCTCTCCACCGGGAGTTATAAGAGAGGACTCATAGAGAGTTGTTTTCAGCTCGTAGAACAGGTTGCATTCTGAGCTATGGAGATGGGCCTGAGTAGGCAATTGCCTTTAGGCAAGGCATAATCAGAGAGTCGTTTTACATTTTTCACCATCTACATTAAGTCCCCTGGTTATTGTGGAACAGTAATGTTTCATACTAAGCACTCGGATGGTGATAGCAATCCTAATGGCCTTAGGGTTTCTTCTTTCTCTTTTTTTTTAGCAGAGATTTACAAAAGATCAGGTCTTAGTGTTAATGACCTTGAAAATTGATGGCAAGCTTGTGTATATGGAAAAAGTTTTTTTTTAATATATATGTATATACGTGAGTGAGGGAGTAAAAAGAGGCGTGGCCATGGCGCCATGCCGCGTCTCGTGCTATTGTTTTTTACTTTTTGACCAGCGCCGTTGTGGCGTCGCAACTTGGTAGCGCCAGCCCTAGGGCTGGCGTGTTCTATTTATTTATTTATTTATATTTATTTTGGGGGCTTTGGGCCTTGAGTCTTTTTCCTCTTTTAGGAGTTCTACTAGTATTAGGACTCTTTAATGATTATGCATATATATATATATACACATGCCTAGGTTAAACTTTCAACATATAAGAGAAAAGATTTTCCAGAGCTACATATATTTTTTTCTTTCTTTTGATTCATTCTCTTTAATCGTGTTTGTTAATTCTTGTTCATCATGTTGTCAAGTGGAGCAACAACAAGGAGCAACAAGGTAACCTAGGTTTTTT
>JAJJMA010236338.1:384-14588 GCA_023529015.1 Papaver nudicaule
AAGCTATGGGTGGCGCCATGAAAGTGGCGCCATATGCATTTATATATGTATGCATGTTTTAGGGTGCCTTCGTCATTTACTCGTATGCCAAGTTAGCGATGCCGTGATTACGGTGGCGTACGCATGCATGAGCTTCTTGTGCATGTGCTCTGCTAAATTCTTACGCCTAGGCATTTATGTAATTAGAAAATGCGAGTACCGACGACTTACTTGGATTTGTTTGCATACTACAGAGAAAGCGTGGCGGCAACCAGGAGTCAATTCCCAGCCACCATTCCGTTCGCGATACCGCTGCCAGGACTCCCAGGTGTGATGACAACTTTTCATATGGTCCCGTTGTTAGGAACCCGACGGCTTTTGTCGATCGTGGAGACTTTTCCTCTTGTTTCATCCCAAGGCGAGGCGACTTCGATGACTCTTTGAATGTGGCGCCGTCGGAGATTGTTAGGTTTCGCATGGAATCCAAGGCGCCTAAGGGTGCGCCTGTCGATTTCAGAGTCCCGTCTTTTGCCGTACCACTTTGCTGTGCTTGGTATGACTTTGTGTTGACTAATGAGAAGGTTCGGCAGATTCTTGAGCAGTCAGGAGTCTTCCATGCAGTGAAGGCCACCAGGAACTTGAGAATGTATAAGGATTCTGGTGCCATTGTTGCTTTCCTTCTTCGCTGGTGCAGGGCGACGAAGACTTTCGTGACCAGTTGGGGCGAGTTCGCGATTTCCCTAGAGTCGGTGGCTGCTTTATACCATCTTCCAATGTTAGGGAATCTCCCAGATAGCTACTCTCCGGAGCAAAGCGCGATGATCGAGACTTTGAATAGGCAGATCCAAGAATTGCAGATACCCAAGTCTTATTCAAACGAGAACTATATTAAGTGGACCAATCATTGGTACATGGGTGGCACAAGTCCCCATCGGGGGACCCCGGAGGGCATCCTCTGCATTGCTGCGTTCCTAGTACTCTGGTTGTCCAGGGACATTTTTGCTGACGCTCCTCTTGGTACCTTGAAGCTTCATGTCGTTCCCCTCGCTGTCCTTCTGGCTCACGGTCGGAGTTTACCCATTGGCAGCTTATTCCTTGGTTCTCAGTATGCTCAGTTCGATGCTTTCGTCCGAGACATGTCAGTCCCCGGTGTCAGCAGGGTTAGTACTTATGTGAATCCCTGCTTCATCCAGGTGATTTTGTGGGAGCACTTCATTCCTCATAGACCCAAGAAGGGGGCTTCTCTAAGTAGCATATTGAAGGGGTGTCCCCGAATTCTGCAGTGGAATGGCAAGCTGCCCATCCCCTCTCCGGCGTTGAGAAATTTGCTAGATGATGAGAAGAATGTCGACCTCCGCCCGTGGTATACTAATTCTTCCCCTGATATCGTACAACCCATAACTTTCACGGAGAATCCCGGCGTTGAGTTACAATCAGGACCTCGAGAGTCGAGTGGCCTCGCTGTTGGGGAAGCTATCTTCATCAACAGCAGCACCCCTGGTTTCATCCTTGGTTACTTTCAAGGGGAGGAGGTGGTCATCCCTTACAACATTGATAGGGCTGCGAGAGTGATGGGTTTTGATCAAGATGTGCCGAAGGTGTTGTTCTCTGTGCCTTCTGTGGCTGAATTGCGGTCTTCGCTCGACGTATCACTCCACATCGGCCGTCGCTCTCCCTTCATCTTTCGTCATCGGCCGACGAGAATGACTCCTGAGTATCATGAGTTTTGGAATGATACCCTCAAAGTTCTTCATGGCTTCGTCAACAAAGGGGGTCGGCGTGTTCCTGTAACTCCCACTCAGGTATAGTGATCCGACTATAATTTCCTCTTGATTAAAAAACGTCTTTCTCTTTACCCCTCGTTATTCTTCTGCAGGTGCACTCCACTCCTAGTCCCCAGTCGGACGATATGATCTCTGTTCGAGACACCAGGAGGCGTCGACCTCTGATGAGAGTTCCCAAAGGGTATGTACCGGAATACGAGGACGAGGATGCTGATGTGACGGTAACAAGTCTTCCATCAAGACTGCTTTGTTCCTTGTTAATGTTTAGTCGAGTCTTCATTCCCGTGTTGTTTCTTTGTAGACGGACCACCCAGGAGACAACGAGCCAATGGGGTTTTCGACTGTCGGTGATAAAGAGCAAGAGGTGGCTGGGACATTTAACGCTTCATCACTCATTCGGGAAGAGCCGCATCCTGTCGCGGTAAGGGATTCCGTTCTTTATGTCTTCTCTCATGTCTTCTTTACCTCCAGAATAGTGTATCTCACGCTCCCCCCTTTTTGACTCCTCTATTTTTTAGTCTTCGAATGAGAGTGGAGAGTTCACGCGTCACGAGACGTTGGTGACTAGTGGCGTAGCTTCCCTTGGTACCATGGGCGGGTCTTCGGGCGAAGGTGGTGATGAAGAGGTTGTCGAGGACGACCATGCTGAGGAGATGGTGGATTCTGACTTCGGGGACGCCTTGGATGTTGAGGTTGGAGCCAGGGAGGCTAGACTTAACGCGCTCTATCCGGGCCGAGGTGTTGCTTTTCCTCTCTTGAGTAGAGTCAGGTCCCACCAGGTGGCTATAGGCGGTTTCGTTGTTTCCCGAGAGTATGAGGACATGTACATACGTATCTGGAGGGAGTTCGGGCACATTGCGAGGGAGGAAGCAAACCGTACCATGGAAGAAGGGTTCGTCGGATTTCTCTTGGAGCGGATTGCCGAGATGCGGGAGAACTCCATGCTTGGGGCTGAACCAGGGACGTTGCAGGATTGGGAGGATGCTATCGCGGCTGCTGAGTCCGAGTCCTACAATGTGGCTTGGCTCCGAGAAAGGTTCGAAAAGCAGAAGAATGCGAAGGCTGGAGCTGAGGGAGTTACTGAAGACGTCCTTGCGGCGAAAGAGAAGGAGGTCGCTGAACTGGAAGCCAGGCTTGCGAAGGAACGAGAGATTCTTTCCAACATGAGGGATTCTTATGAAAAGGCTAAGGCTATTGTGTTGTTTGGTCTTTTCTGATTGTTTTGGTTTTGTCCCTTGACTCATGGTTCGGGAATTTTCTATTAGTATTTATTTGGAAGACAAAGATAGGACGAGTTTCATGTCTTGATTACGTACAACGGTTACACGTTTCTCTTCTTTTATAATTGAGGTTTAATTGAGATATGATTGAATCCGCTTTCCTTTGACTATTATCGTATCCTTGCATCCGTCTTTGGGCGAGGTGAGTCTGTAGTATCCGCTTGGGGTGGATTGAATAACCACGTAAGGTCCCGCGGGCTCCCCTCCTCTTTGTCTGTCAGTCTTTATCACCAGTCTCCCTATTTCGTACCCTCCGTTGTTGGCTATCGGGGCTCTGAGGCGATGAAGTTTCCGATGCAATAGCGATTTTTGACGACGGCGGGTAAACCCGTTGTCGTTGTTCTTCTCCTCTCCTATTGCTAATTGGCTAAACGAAATACTAAGGGTTTCGTGGCCAGGGGAAGAGGTCGTCCATCTTCTAAAATATCGAGTAGGGTTCATGATCCATTCATACCTGGGGACAAGCATCTCGTCCATCTTTTGCGAGGTTTCCGTCCTTGGTTCCGGTCCAGGACTAGGTGAGGTCCCTCTTTCTTCGTACAAGGATACTGTTGCCATGTGGAGCTCCTCTGGTCCAGCTGGTGTTCCTTGTGGGGTTGCAGTCTTGTTAAGTAAGTTCTGGTTGTCTCGGAACCAAGAGTGGCCGAGGACAATGTCGTGTTCGAAGTCTTGTGGGACTACATAGAGCTCGGCCTCCGTTCATTTCGATCCAGAGAGTTATTCGTCCTCGGGTTACCACCGTCCTTCCTTCAGGGTCTTCCAACGTCTCCGGGGACCCAGTGACATCGTGTGGTGAGCCTCCCGAGGTTTCCAGTGTTGTTGCAGAAATGACATTGATCTTCCCTTCTGGGTCCAATAATGTGTTGGGGAATCCAACACCGCGTATGTATGCAGTCGTGATTATCCCCCAACCCTGCCTAGCCAGTAGTCCCCAGTCGTATCTTATCGGAGACTTGTCTGGGGTTGATGAGTGTGGGTCTTCTTCTTCTCCAAACGGCAACCGTCTTCCTGACACCACATGGTTGAGCGCTGTGAACATATCCTTTCGTTGTGACTTCGAGAAGCATAAGATTTCGCATAGTTGATGCATCAAATTTTCCACTCTCTGGTTTACAGATTCCCGGTGGTCCGTGAGAGCTCGGATGTGTGGAGGTTCTGGACACGACATATAAGAGCGTGCTTTGGCTTTGACAACGTGTTCTTCAAGGATTCGCCTGAAACTGTTGCATTGAATCGTGGCGTGGCTGATTCTCCTGTGATAATGACAATAATGAGGGTGTTTCATCTCTTCAGCGGTGGGAGGCTTCAATGCTCTGGGTAATTCCACGAGTCTGTCTCGGACTAAAGATTCCAGCAGCTGTTCCATCTCTGTCGCCGTGAGGTCGTTTGGTAAATCGATTCCTCCTTGTTGTTGCAAGTCCCCTTCTGGCACCGCGTTCGGCATCATTGGGCTTTGTGCTTGATATTCAGCAAGGTATTCCCCCGCTTTTCTCTTTCTGTCGTTGTGTGGACCTCCATTGTTTTCTCCAGCGGGTTCTCCACGCTTTAGTAGTTGATCTCTCTCCCTCAGCGTGGGTATTATAGAGTTGGATCTGGCCGCTGCCTCCTGGAGTTCGGCGAGAGTCTGGAATTGAAGATCTTCTAGGAGGGCACGGTAAATAGGAGCCATGGTGCCGGTGCAGATTTCTACTAGCTGCAGCTCCGTTATGTCTGGGGCACAGCAACCGAGGGCTTGCCCTTTGAACCTTTTCAAGTATTCCTCGGGGCATTCTCCAGCTCTTTGGCGCATTTTACTTAAATCAGAGAGAGTTACCTTTCCGAAAAGGAATTCTTTGAAGAAGGCGTCCATCAATCCATTCCATGTGCTCGTGGTTCTTGGTGGGAGATGAGCGTACCATTGATAGGCTTCACCAATGAGAGACTTCGGGAATTCGTTAAGTCTCAAGGTATGACTGTATCCATACTCCCCTAGAGATTCCAGGAAGCGTGAGACGTGTTCTCGTGCATGACCGGCTCCATCGTACCTGGGGAAGGAAGAGGTGACGTAGGCTCGAGGGGCTTCTCGGGCCGGTCGGTTGTCGCTCCCGCGGTGTGTAGTCGTAGGCGATTCGACCTTTGTTCGTGCGACGGCTCTTTCCAGCGGAGCGGGCGCAGTGATGGCGGTCTTCTTCGCAACTTCATGGAGTTCGGAGAAGGTTTTGAAACGGAGATTCTCCAAAAGAGCTCGGTACACGGGGATCATTCCGTTGATGCAGAGCTCCACCAACTGTTGTTCCGTCGTCGGGGCGTCGAGTATGGGCGAGATAATAGGTGTTGATGGGGAAGTTTCTTTAATAATGGGTATGTGGGTAGGTGTCGTGCCAGAGGTTACGGCACCATCAGTCGAAGAGTTGGGGTTTTTGGTATCTGATCCTGACCTTAGTTCAACCATCTTTGAAGGCTTCTCTGGAACCGAGAGAATGATCTCCCACTGTGGTCGCCAACTGTTTTTACCTGCAAAAACAAGTGTACCGTCTCTGGGTACTTTCGTAGTGCTCGGAGATCAAAGTCGAACAAGGCAAGCCTAAACCAAGGATGGCCGTTCCCACCTTGCTTCGGTCACAGAGAGGATAGAGGTTGGTCTAGGGAGGGAAACAGCGAAGAAACTTGAGATCAGGTTGAAGGTGAGTTTTTGGGTGTTTGAGTTCAAGATTTCCGTCGTGAAGTCGACTGGAAATCTCCAAGGCAAGAACGAGTTTAGATTCTCAGGTGTTTTTCTCTGAGGCTCTGTGTGTTTTCTCGGTGTTCCATTTGTTCTGAACGTTCTGCCTTGGAAGATAGAGGAAGCCTCTATTTATAGTTTGAACTCACCCTGATCTCTCGACAGAGAAGGTGGACGCCATGGAGGAGTGGAGGACATGCGTTGATTTCCGTAACTGCCTGAGTTGTGTGGAACATGCCCACTCGTGCCATCCTCCCGTAACTGCCCACCATCTCCATCAGTTTCTTTCAACTGCCGTAGACCGCCAGACCAATACCCCTAAAGTTATCCCCCCGTGTGATGTTTTGATGTCTCGAGTGAGTGATACGCGGATATTGCATAGTTGAGTTGAGTAGAGTCGTATGACTAAGTGTTGCGTAGTTGCTTTGAACCAGGCAGTATTGCGTGGCTATGGCCATGATTTTGGCCAAGAGTGGGTATGGCGCCATGGCCTTTTGGCCAAGGCAAAACCTCTTGTGGCGCCATGGCCCATGGCCGTGTTTTGGACATGCCATGTATCTTGTGGCGCCATGAATATGGCGCCATGGCCTTTTGGCCAAGGCAAACTATCTTGTGGCGCCATGAATATGGCGCCATGGTCCATGGCCGTGTTTTGGACGTGCCATGTATCTTGTGGCGCCATGAATACGGCGCCATGGCCTTTTGGCCAAGGAATACTCTTGTGGCGCCATGAATATGGCGTCATGGCCTTTTGGCCAAGGAATAATCTCGTGGCGCCATGAATATGACGCCATGGCCCATGGCCGTGTCTTGGACAGGCCATGTATCTTGTGGCGCCATGAATATGGCGCCATGGCCTTTAGGCCAAGGCATAATCCTTGTGGCGCCATGAATATGGCGCCATGGCTTTGGCATCTGGCCAAGCTTAGCTTTGCGGCATCCTGCGCCTTAGTCGTGGTGTACGTGCTTACGCTACAACCCGTTTTGAAGTCATGGCATGCTTATCCATGGTACGCTAGACCACCCTGAATTTGGGATTGGGTCCGCTTAGGCCTTTTTAGGCTGGTGTATACTTCTCAGAGAGCTCTGGACCGACCTGGAGCTTCGATATTCCTGAGGTTTGCACCAAGACTCGTGTATTGAGTCGTATTTTAAGAGGAAATCCATGAGGATACTTCTCTGTTGATCTTTCACCGTGTACCATCAAGCGAGGTCTGGCTCTGAGCTGATCGATGGGTTTAATATGTTGGTGAGATCATTGATACTGCTCTATGATATTACCTTCCCCACCGGAGTTATAAGAGAGAGCTCATAGAGGGTTTAGCTTCATGGAATGGATTGCGCCCTGAGCTATAAAGATGAGCCTGAATAGGCGACTGTCTTTAATGAGAGTGTTTTGACAATTTTGCCCCTCTCTCATTTTCCACCATCTACAACAGACCTAATCCCACTCTTGCCGCTTAGGTTCTACCCCAAAAGAATCCAACCCTTACAAAGTTTTCCAAGCTCGCCTTATATAGGCCGAGCTTGGGTGGTATACACCTAATAAGACAAGAGACTCAATCGTGGTGGTGTCAGTCCTTGTCGAGTAAGGCGGTTCCTTCGGTGGTGCTCCAAAGTATGCTCTGGGGCTTCGGTCCTTTGGTGCGGTCCGAATCTCTTTTCGTCCGAGTCTTCACTCGTCGTGTTTGGTCTCGTTCCTCTTCGGTTTGGTCCGAGGCTTCGCTAGTGGTTCCTCTGGTGCGGTTCTACTCCTTAGATTTACGACACGTGTCCCGAGGGGTTTTTACCCTCCACAGTTTGCCTCTTTTCTTGTCCAAAGATCGAGGAGATTTGGAGAAGAAAACCCTTGGTGTTGCACCTTCTTCGACACATGTCCCCTTTTTGGTTTCTCTAACTGACACACGTAACCTCGAGTACTTTTCGAATCCTTCGCCTTTCTTTTACCGGCTACCTATTGCATCGGTTCCATCCTTTCCTATTTAAATTTGCTTTTTCTCGCTTCTTCTTCCCTCTCCTTCCTTTTCTTTCTTTATCGTTTTCCGAGGCGCTTGAATATTTTTCTACTGTATTCTTTCTTTGATCATGGTAAGCTTTCGAAGCTTTGGTCCCCGTCGTTTGGTTTGGTCTTTATTTTCTATTCTTTTTTTAACTTTTCTTCTACTTCAGGCTTCTGCAAGTGCCTCTTCCGTCAAGGTGTTGCCTCACAAAACGGTGGATCCTCAGAAAATCGGTTGGGAAGCGAGGGCACGTATCTATGGGTTTAATCAGTCTCTTTTTCTTTATCACAGTTTAGGTAAGGAGATTCTGTCCCCTGAACTGCTTTCTACTCAAAAGTGCGGTAGTAGAAGGTTGATCGTTTCCGGCGAACAACTCGGCGCCGGTCTTCCTATCCCTTTATATAATCCGTCCAATCCTCTTTTTTTTGAGATTTATTCCAAAATCAACCCTCCCTGTGGTGTGATGCAATTAAATGGAAACTCTATTCGGGTTATCAGCGAATGGGTTGCTCGTTCGGAGGGCAGGTCGTATTATTACGAGGAACTTCCCGAAGGGCTTAAACGTTCTTCAGATTTTTGGACCGCCGATAATTTCTTTAAGTATTACAAGGTGGAGAAAACCTTGCTTAAAGAGAAGGCTCCCTGGAGTGTGAGCTTAGGTAAAGTGGCTGATTCTTCTCATGCTTTGGGTGACGTAGACCTTTCTGGGTCCAAAACGAACACGCTTCTTCGTCATTCTAGCGATGAGGTGTGGTTTTCAAAGCCTGTGCTCATCGAAGGTCCCGTCCTCTATGGTTATGAGGACAAAGAGGGAAGAGTCGAGCGTACGAAGTTTGAGGATGGGCATAATTTCTCTGTTGTTGATTTCTATAGAATTTACTTTTCCGAGGCTGAGCGTAAGAAGTCCCAAGAAAAGATTGCTCAGGGAAAATTGAGGGTAAGATGTGGTCGAATTTCCTTTGATTACTTTTCCTTTTGAATTATTTTATCCATATGTTTTCTTGTTTTTCAGAAAGTGGAGCAAGAGAAGTTAAAAAGCCAGAGAGCTTCAGACCGAAGCGATGATCCGAAGAAGAGAAAAAGATCTTCAAGGTCGGCACCTGCTGGGAAGGGGGAAATTGGTCAGGTGATAAACACTTCCTGCCTCAGCTATGCGATAGGTATGGATATCTGCCTCTGTTTAGAACCTGACAAAATGACTGCTTTTCAGCAGAGCGACGTGCTGACCGTCGATGATGGCGCTGCGAAATCTTCCTTGTGTGACCCGAACCGGAGAAGGGGCACTACTGTGGTTTCAAAGAAGAAAGGCGTGAAGGCTACTATCCCTGCCATGCTATCAAAGGAACGTTGCACAGAAACTGCTAGCGAAGCCTTAGCTAATCCGTCTACTGCGTTTGTAGAGGAAGTGGATGATGAGGAGACCGAAGATGAGGCGCCCGTTTTTAAGAGGTTAAGGAAGGGAAAGGATTTTCGTCGTGAACTAGTTGGTATGAGACCCAAATTGTTGCACCTTCGCAGGGGCCTTCCTCGTCTTCTTTCCCTATTGGTGACGCCTCCTATCCTGGCCAACCCGATATAAACTTGAATGAATATGGTTCCCATGACTTTTTTATTGGCTCTTCCTTGGTTTTACCGGCGTCAGTTGCTGCAGGTACTCTTTCGGTTCCTGATAGCTTTGTTCAGCAGCCGTGCACAGATCCCGAGGCCAGAAATTTTGTAGAGCAAAATTCTATTGCTAGCCCATATGCCAATGATTTGGCCAATCATCTGAAGGCGCATGCGAGGGATCCTCAAAATCATCCTTTGGATCCTTCGGTGTCTGAGTTTCTCGCCCGAGTTTTTTCTGGCTCCTTGGATAGGAGTTCTTTTGCCTCGGCGGTTACTCATCATCAATCATTCATTGAAGCTGTGAGTTTATTTCTTGATTGCCTATGCCTTGTGCGCTTTTTGTTTGCCGTTCTGATTTTATACGTGCTTCTTTTTCAGCAAAAACATCATGGAAAGTACTTGCTGGATCTTATTCGTGCCCAAAGTCTTGAGATTTGTCGTCTTGACCAGGACAATCAGCTTTTACGGCAGGAGAACGGTAGACTTTTAGGAGATGTAAAGGGTTTGAATGAACGTCTTCAGACTGCCGTGACCACGCGAGATGAATATTCTTGAGATATTGATACTCAAAGGGAGCGAGCTTCGGAGCTCGACGCGGAGTTGCGTCGGTCTCGCGGTTTGTGTGAGAAAAAGGATGTTAAGATTGCTGCTTTAGGTGAAGAGGTTTTGCAGCTGAACAATCGTATCCGAGGAGAGGCGGAGCGTACTGCTTTGTTCAGTCGCGAGCATGGTCGATATCTGTTTAGGAATTTAGGCATGCGACCACCTTATTATCATGATGGCCTAAAGGATCTTGACGCCTTACTGGAGTCTGATAAGGATCTTGTTTCATCCGAGGATGTTAAGTTAGTAGTGGCTGAATTGCGAGCAGCAAGGCTTGAAGAGGATTTCGAAGAAATGGGTGGCGATGCTGATGATGGGGCTGGGATTGAGGGCGATAAATCTATTGAATTGAAGCAGATGGGGAGTAGTAATTTAGATCCCGAGAAATCGGACACGGCTGATGGTATCGCCAGCGAAGAACCAAAAGAAGGCAGTGGTGGTGGTGACGAAGAACTAAAGATGAGTAACGAACTTTCTGGCGATAGGCCGAAGGGAGCGGGTTTCGTCGATGTCTCTGATAAAAGTTTTAAGATTATTGTCGAGGCTCGAGGTCCAGTGGATGAGTTTGATGCCCCTAGGGCTCCTGAGGTTTCTCCTTCGTTTATAAAAAATGGCAGCGAACCTTTGGTTTCACCCCAAAGTAATCCCCAAGGCGCTTTTTAATTCTGATGATACTGTGTAGAACGATTGTTTGGAGATGTAAAATGGGGAGTATGTTCCCTCTTCCACCCTCTTTTTTTTTTGATTTCTTGTAGCTGCTTTGGTATTTTAGGTATCAAATTTGTACATTTGTCGTTTTCTTTTGTTCTTGATGCGATTTCGTCCTTCGTTACTGTGGTATTACTTTGCTGTTTACTCCTTCTGCCTGGAAGGTTATGTTTTATAAATGGCTCTTATGGCTTCTCGAGGTGCAACTTCGGGGCTTACTTCGATGTATGAGATAGTGACCAAGCTAGTGGGGGCGTACGGATCACCCTTCCCAAAGGCCTTGAGTTACTCGCACTGGTTTCAAGCAAACACTGGCTATTGATAGCATAGGTATCCATTTTGCCTTAATACTTTAGGTAGGTACCGAAGATATTTGCGTATCTTCCTTGGAGAGCATGGTGGCACCCTGGTAACCTTTGGCCTAAGAAAATGTAGGAACTTAAAAATGGGTGCCCCGTTTCTCAATAATAAAGTAACACGATGGGGGAGTGCCGGTCAAGGCTGGAGCTTAGACATGGCACTTTTCTCTTATCGCGGCCTAAAGTTTGACCCATTCAAATCTTTAACAGCCCCCCCCTTTAGGCTTAGTTTTTTAAAGAGGTCCCTCGGCTGCGTACTTCGCTGCTTATTGTGAGAATGAAGCAGCTGCCTCGGGGTTCCATCTTCCTCTATAGGTAGATGTTAATCCCATTTATCGTCCCCTCGACGCCCGAGAACGTGAGGTCCTCGTAGTCGTTTGGTAGTGGGTACGAATGTATCATCAGCTTACGTAGCCTTGATTCAAGGTGCCCACCGCTAACGGGGTGTCTTGTGGGTAGAGGACCGTGCCATATAACTCGTAGGGCCCTTACGATTTATACGGTCATCGGGTATGTGCCTACTATTCGAGGTCTTTATGTTTGTTGGCGTTTTTTGCCTCGGCGTTACAGCCTTTATTGTTCGTTGGCGTTTTTTGCCTCGGCATTACAGCCTTTATTGTTCGTTGGCGTTTTTTGCCTCGGCGTTACAGCCTTTATTGTTCGTTGGCATTTTTTGCCTCGGCGTTACAGCCTTTATTGTTCGTTGGCGTTTTTTGCCTCGGCGTTACAGCCTTTTTGGCTTTGGAATTGTAGCCTTCGTATTTATACCTAGCCAGATGGGATACTTTACTCATCCTGGCAGGATCTGGAGTTTGATTTCGATAGAAGCTGCATTGAAGGGGTGCGATTTATCGTTTCCTCTTTCCCTAAGTATCACATATATGGAAAATTGCTTTCTTGGATGAGGTGCTTTAGATTCTTCTCTGCCTTCCTGTGATTCCCGAGCTACTTTTTATGGCGGACAGCCCCGCCCAAAAAGGTTCTTTGCTGGATATTCCCGCCTTTGTTTGGTTTGCTCTAATGCTTGTTCGAAGTCTCGAGGCCGCCCCTCGTTACGAGAAATCGTCCCTTGCTGTCAGGGCGTTAGTCGGACCTGGAGCCTGCCACTCCTGTTGTTTCAGCTATGAGTTCTTTTATGATTTTATTTGAGATTTTGGGATTTTCCTGCCGAGCGTGGCTGTGACCACTGATTGTATCCTGTTTTGTAGTTGTTTGCGTTGCCTGTTTGTCGCCTCGTGCTATTTCCAGGTGTCAGTTTTTGACCTAGCCTGCGCTTTATCTTGCGGTATGCTTCGCCTTCCTCGATGCTTCGCTGCTTTCCTATCTTGACTTCGGTACCATTTATATTTTTTAAGATTACTTTGATTTGTCAAGTCTTAAGTGTTATAGACGTCGTATGCCGACTTGGCAGTTTTAAATGGTGCCACCGGTTGGTTTCTCCACCGCTAGAATTTGAATAGTAGCATGGGGAGTTGCAAAAAGGTGTGTGACTGCTTTATTGACTAATGCGCAGTTATGGCGTCTTAACGTACTGGTGCGTTTATCAAGGGAATCCGAATTGTAACGTCTGTACCTTCATTATGTTTTGACGATTAGGTGGTTCCTTGAACTACTATAAAAGGTGAAATATTCCCTTGCTTTTATCAATATTTGTTCGTTTTTGTTTTCGTCTTTTTAGAGGAGATGGCTGACAGAGGAAAGGCGCTCATGGAAGAAGGAAACAATAGGATGGATCCAAGGAATCAGAGAGAACAGATTCGAATGATAATGGAAATGGAAGCCGATTTTTCCAATGCTGGATCTTCTAGAAGGGACAGCAACCCTGATAAGGTGATTCGTCTTTTTGATAATCTCATAAGGGGTGATGAGAAAAGGAGGGAGCAGAGGATGAGAGAAGATGGTGGTCCTTCCTATGACTTTCGTATGTATGAAACGAGATCATTTTTTCGCCGCCATAGTGAAGAGATTTTGTTGATGCTGAGGGAGGATCTCGCCTTTTCGGAGGAAGAGATGAGTGTGAAGGTTGAAGTAAAAGAGGAGGCTGATGATGTCGGTCCTTCTGCCTCCACATTTATTCCTGTTCCACCTGTCGATGAACCAGCTGTAATCGGTGATGATCTTATTTCGGAGGCTGCTATCCCCGAAGAGAATGCTGCCGCTATCCTCGCCAATGTGCCGATCATTGATGTGGATCTGCTCGATGGTCTTGACGAAGATCGTGGTACCGTAGCTGGACGACTTCGGAGTAGGCATGGGAATAGGGGAAATTGATATGCTGTTTGTTTTTATGTTAGTGTCGTTGGAGTATTTTGCTATGTTTTGCTATTTTGTTATTTGCTATCTATTCTATTGTATCGACTGTGCACCCCGAAGTAATACTTTGGCTTGTTTTTTCTCTTTATGGTCTTTCTGTATGCCCTTCTAAGTATGATATTTATTTTCCCCCTAAGTTATTCGTGATGTAGTTGTTAGTCATGGTTACTAGAGTGCGACTCGAGCTCTCTTCGGTGAGTCTGCTTATATTTCCCCTCCTTCGGGACATCGGCCGAAGTACTTTGGATCTTTGAGAGTGATTCGGGCCTTTTGGATCCCAATTTGTTTCTTTTTAGAGACGGTCCTTATTCCGTACAGCAGTTTCTGTGCGTCAATCTGTTAATCAGTTGTATTTGCGTGATTCTATCAATTGTGGCAAATTTTTAGGGTTTATGAATACGTTCCCTCGGTCTTGTTATGTAAGATTTTTGCGTTATCTTTAGATATAGTTTTTGAGCTGCTATTCGCTGCTGTCTGCGGTTAAACACTGACTTTCTATTTTCTTCGGCTAATTGCCCGTGTGATCCATTGTTGCTATTGTAGTGTATTATGTTCGTTGTGTGGGTCTGCATGTTGCGACGGTTTTATCGTGTGAGTTTCTCGTTGGTTACCTTTGTTTCGTTTAGGTTGCCTCTAAACCTGATCGGGCCATATTTTTCGTCTTTTAGCCAAAACCATTTTTCTCGAAGGGTGTCCTTCTAAAAGCTTATTTCCAGATATGACAGGTAATTTGAAAACCCTAAAAATAGGTCTAAACCTGGTTAAATCGGATGTCGTTTTCTTATAGCTAATTTTCATTTTTAAGCATCCATGACGAAAATCCACTACCATTTTTGAAATCGGTTTTGTGGTGCCAAGGTTTTAAAATC
>JAJJMA010236339.1:0-12707 GCA_023529015.1 Papaver nudicaule
TTGAGTCTTGATGTGTTCATTAAACTCCTGTTGATGAATCCGTAGTCAGCAGTCACAACATATCCAGCTTAAACAACCATAAAGGTATGCTTAGGCTTACGTGGGTTAGTATGCTCATCCCACATGTTGTTTGTGCGTAAGAGTAAGAATCTGAGCAAACTTTGAAGTTGGTGTATCAGAACTTCTAAATTGATTCTACTCATTCTTGATACGAAGCTTGATCTCAGCTTTAATTACTCCCCCTTACTTGATACTTTATGAAAAGCACAACAAGTAAGCACATGATGTTCTCCCCCTATGGTTATGCACAGTAATGCAACCACAAGAACAAGAACCATATGTATTCTCCCCCTATTTGTCACAAAAATATGACAAAGTAGTTTGAGACTAGGGTTTCATACACCTATGAAAACAGGTGAAGCCAAGTACTCGCATATCGAGTTTAAAGATGGTATACTTAGGTAATCTGAACAAAAAGATTCCTGAGTTCTCACCTTTTGGAGAAATAAAGATACACTTTCTCCCAATATTTCACATCCACGCTCCCCAAAAAGATTTGTTATTAAGCGCAAGTCAATAAAGAACTCTCCCCCGTGTGGTGTTATTCAATATAGAACAACTGACAAAGACTAACATGGACAAGAACAATTGAATGTTATCCAGTTTTGCTTTGTTAATAATCTCTTTTCCTTAGCCACTTTTTTCGGAAAAAGAGTTATATGATTCTGAGTTTGGGAAAACCCTAAAAAATCATATAATCAAAAGTTTCTTAATTGTGAGAGAAAGCATAACTTTTGTAAATGGACACAGCTTTACGTCACTACCGAAGCAATGGAAAAAGCTATGTTTTGCAATAAGATTGAGGTAGACAAATCAAGTATTGCAAACATCATTAATAACATCTAAAAAGAACTTTTATTAATGAAATAAAGTAGTACATGCTTGAAAAACTCTAAAAAGCATGAAAGGCAAACTACTAAGCAGATTTAGTTTATATTCCTTAGGCAAAAGTAAGAACAAGTTCTCACAAGGAACCAACTAATCTGATCTACTAAGAAAGAATAAATCTAAACAAAAAGTTGTTGTTAACAACTTTATTTAGGATTGCTATTTGGAAAACTAGCCACTTTTGGCATTACAGACTTCACAATACTTGTTGTCAGCAAGTTTCTTGATCCGTCCTTTCAAGAGAGAAAGCTCATCCTGTACAGCTTCCAACTGGGACCTAAGCAATGCGTTCTTTCTTGTAGTAACCATGGTATTCTTTTTCATGGTTTCATAATCTATGAAGAAGCAATAGACGATGGCTGATGAAATTTGAACCCTCTGATCCAATTTTTCATATTCATAAGCATCAAAGGCATAAACCCCAAGCTGACGAGTATGAAAAGCCATAGTCTCTTCTTCTTCCAGAATCTCTTCTTCCCTTTCTATCTCTTCAGCGCCTTGAGCACAGCTAAACTTCTCCATTTTCAGAGTTAGAATAGCAGAGAAAATACTTGAATAATTATTCCTCAAGTATTGTGGTATTTATATAGGAATACCAAGAAGGGATTGACTCAAATATCTCACACAATTTTGCACACCCAGAGTCCCTTGGGTTTGTGTTTGTGTTTTAGATAACAATGAAGTAATCTAATTGAGATTTGAGTGATTCTTTTACGCAGAGAAACACTGTGTCCGCGTAATTAGAGTTTTTGTACAGAAAAACACTTCTGACGGTTCGGGAACCGTGCGCAACAGGTTTTTGAACACGTCAACCTGGACAAGTGTCTTCGTACCTTTTCTCACAACATGGTTTTTGACATAACCGTGTTTGTGCACTCAGGTGCCTATTCTGAGTGGTACTGATTATCATAGTCAGGGTTTCTTCTCCCCTGTTTTCATATTTCCTTATCTCTCAGTACTAAGACAAGGGAATAGTTTGCAACACTCGGGTTTGAGTGTTGGGGTGAGTATTGTCATACTCACCTGATCTGGACCTTCGTCTAGACCTCCTCGATCTTCTACCTTTTCCAAAGTTATCATAGAAGCGATTGTCATTGGGATACGGCTCAGTATCTAACAAACTTCTGGATGATTTCCTAGCTTCCTGAACCTGTTTTTCAAGGTCTTCATTGAGCTTAGTGTATCCTGATAACATCTTGTCCAGATTATTCAGGCTTATCATCTCTTTGGAGGATCGAGGTTAATTGCTCTTAGAGTTCCCTCTCTTCGGAGTCCACTTTTCAGTAGTCATAGTGGAAACAGGTGTCCTGTTCTCCGGTCTCTGAGGTTTTCTTCCAGAGTATGGAATAGCTCTACTATGATTTCTGCTCATAGGTGAGGACCCTCTCTTTTCTGTCTTATCCCTTGTCCCTGGGTAAGACTTTGAGAGTTCAGACACACTTTTTAACACGAGGTGTAAAGTGTCCAGGAGTTGAGCAACTCGTTTCATCCTCTTTTGGCTATTGCATTCAGTCTGAAGGTGTCCTTTCTTTTTACAGAAACTACATGATTTCTCATGTTTACCTTCATTAGAACTCCTTTTGTGGGCACTGTTATCATCAGAATGATGAGGGGAATTAAACACCTTGTCTGAGGTGCTCGAAGATATCACCTTCGTTCCAACAGTCTTACCATGACGAGTTCTTGTCTTTGATTGACTGTTTTCGGGGTTTTCAGATATTGATTTGAGCCGATCAATTTCTCCCGTTAACTCTTCAATCTTTTTATGAGCAATCATAAGTTCAGATTTTTCAGATTCTGTACTGGTGGGGTTTTGGGGGTTACCACTCTTCAGGGTAGAGTCGGCTGCATGACTTTTCCCTTTTTGTAGTGCGATCTCAGTGGTTAGGGACATAACCATGGATTCTTGTTCATTGACTTTATCCAAAAGGGAGTTAACCCTGGCTTTTAGTCGTGAGATCTCAGAAGACTGAAATTTCATGAACTTAATGAGATCACTACTTTCCTTAGCTGCATCCCTTTCAATTTCTGAGTCAGAGTCATCTGTCAAATTGAAAGGGTAAGGATTATCACTCATACTGACAACCTGATTTGGTTGTTCTTCACAAGCTGGGTTTGAACCAGTTGTATATGAGTGTAATGGAGTGGTGTTTTCTGGTGTAGAATTAGTACTAACATCCATAACTCACAAGCCTAGATAAACACAGACAGTTACGTCTTTAATGTGTTCACCTGCTCTGATACCAACTGAAAAAGGAGGGGTACCGAAATACTACCAACTTTTCGTTTTGGCTCGTGAGTCTTATGGTTTAAGTCTGGACGATCTCAAAAATCAATATCCAAACTTATAACTGGAGTTGTTAAACCTCGACAAAGATGAACTTTGGAGTCAACTCTACAGTTAGGCAATAACGTACTACTTGGTGCTTTAATTATATAATCAGAGATATAACGCGGAAAGTAAAAGCACACAAGACACCAGAGATTTTTTTAACGAGGAAACTGCCTTGCAGAAAAACCTTGGGACCTCGTCCAGATTGAATACCGCCCAGTACAAACTGACTACAAACGCTAGCCTACTATAAGACTTCGGTCTGGGATGTAGCAGAGACCAACTCAAGCCCTCCAAGAGAATTGGCTACTGTCGCCTTCCTTACGTCTCTAGATCCCCCACAGATCGTCACGCACTTGATTCCCCCAGCTGACGTCCTTTACAGGCATAGGAGTTGCTTTGACCGTTGTCAAAGGCTTGTGTCAGCAATACTGGCTTTTCAACCTAATTGTTGACGTATGGTGTAACTGTCCTCTATTAGTTTACCACACACAAGATGACTTCCTTCGGATTGTTAAATCCAGGTCATACGGAAATCTACTTCACAAATTGGGGCTGACACGCAAACCGAGTAAGCAATGCCCAACTTGTCTCTACCTCAGTTATACACGAAGAATCACTTAAGAAACTTGTATAACTGGAGCTAACTAGGTCTTACAACACCGAGTGCAGCCGTGCGTTGCTACCTTTCCAACCTTTACGTAACTTAACTAGTTCTTGAATAGCCGTATAGCAGAAGAGACGGACTTTAGAATAGACAAGAACTAAGATAGATTACTGAGGTTACAGGTTAATCTGATCAACCACAAAGGGATCAATCTACTGTGCTTCCCAACTCTCAAGAGAAGTCTTTTATAGTCGTAAGGAGTTCCCAGAGGAGCTGCAACCTATAGAGGATGACTATACCACAACAAGCATTCACCGAAGTGAAAAGAGTTTACGCTACCTTCCCTAAGGACCTTCACGTATGCTTGATGCTTGCGGTATTTTTCCGTAGACACCTCTATTTATAGCACTCAATAAGATAGGTTGCTTTGGAATAAAGCAATCAATTACTTGTCCCACAAGTTAGGGAAACCCTAAACTTGATAACCAAGTAATAGAGATTAATCTCAATTGGAATTTTTTTTAGAGTTATCTGCCAAGTGTTTTGTTAGCTCAAAAACACTTCAAGATAGAATCCAACAGACCAGAGATAATCTTATCTTATTGACTCATTGAGGATCGTTAGATGGAACACAAAAGATATTCTGTGATAACCAAGTCCATCTAAGAGATAAAGGAGTTTAGAGTTTGACTCAAGTGAAATTCTAAAAGAATATCCACTAAATCCGACACCAACAAAGTAACCGACATTCAGGTTTGCGTACTGGTTCGCGAAATGTTCAGCACTTCGAACTCAGAAGAAATCCGAGTTTCTGGTTTGCGAACCGGTTCGGGAACCGTCCGCCTGTCAGATTTTCTCAAATCTGGATTCCGCTGGAAGTACTGGGCTGAGCCAGAACTAGACGTGTGTTACGCCCTCAGCTGTGATCCATGGACTCTTTGCTCAAGAGTACTCCTTTAGATTCATCCATATCCAACTAACAGTTTGCAAGGAAACCATTGTAATGGACACATGGCACCGAATCTGTCTCATTCATTCTTGTACTCACAGTATTTGTGGGATCAAACACTAGTCATGACACAAGGCCACGTTACACAAGAATACGATCTCAATCGCTATTATCACTACTAAAGTAGTCGACTATATTTCGAAAGAATAGAGAAAGTAGAATAGAAGAATATCCATAAAGTCATAACTCCTACTAACCTTTTGTCGATGAAGAATAATTGATGTCTTCTTTGTCTTCACAGTCTTCGTCTTCAAGGTCTCTACTACTTTGTCTATATCCCATTTCCGAAATCTAAACTCTAGTAGGCTAAATCAAGAATTGAGTTTTGACACCTAAAACTGACAACTAGCTTGACATACCAACGCTAGTGGGTTTGACCGGACAATGCCCTAACAACGTCATCTAGGGGAATCAAGTACGTAGGCTACTGTGGGAGCCAAGAGACGTAGGAGCACATTGGTAGCTGAATTGCTTGTAGGGTGAATTCAGTCTCGATACAGTCCAGTCCGAAGTCTGAGAGTAGGCTAGCGTCTGTATACCGTTCATACTAAGGGTGTTCACATTTGGACGAGGTACCGAGGTTTTTCTGCTAGGTTTGCAGTTTCCTCGTTAAAAAAATCTGGTGTCTTGCATTACTTTTCCCTTCCACATTATATTGTCTTTGATCTATATAATAGAAGTAATTGCAAGTTTGTTAATTCATAACCTTTGAGTGAATCCATATCTATTGAGATCTACGAGAACTACGTTCTTGTTAGGTTTCGGTTCTCTGAACTATACTCAGGTTGTTGTTTGCATATTGATTTGTGAGATCGTTCAAACAACCATAATCAACTAGGTTCACGAAAAAAAATTTTGGTGGTGTATCTCGGTATCCCCGCTTTTCCAAAATCCACTACGAAGGATTTTCTTGCATTCATGGACGACGAGAAAGCGGTGGTTTTCCGTCCATGGACTTCAATCCCCGAAGGTGTAGCTCAACTCCAATCATTTGGTGATACTTCAAGTGATGCTCCAATAAGGACTCTTCATCTATGAGGGTCTACTACTGAAGCAGAAAAGATTTTTATGATTAGTTGTTGTAGTTATCACCTCATCGGTATCAGTGAAGCAGGAAACTATACAGCGAACGCGTACAATATTGACCGGGAGCTCGTCAGATGAGCTTTGACCAGGATGTCCCATCACGTCGAGGTGCTCCTCCACAGAATATCAAGGAAAACTCGCACCAAATTACTCAATCCCGTGCTATTTCTCCCGGGGAATAGTGTACCATCGATCACCGAAGCAGGCAGAGAATTTTGGTATAACCAAATAAAGTTATATAGATACTTTATGGCTATTCCTAAAGAATCATGCGCAATTCCCTCCAGAGATGACTTGAAATCATATTCGCTGCTTAAATATCCTACTCTTAAGCGTATATATAGAGATGAGCTGGTAATTACCTCATATTTTAGAGCACTTGTATAAGCTTGACTTATGATAATTTTGACACCTTGTTCATGTGTCCTTGTGCATCAAAATCCGTCATCTAACCCGAAGTTCGCCAGTTCTGCAACACAGACGTCTATATCTTTCGGTGCTAGTCATCTCTCAGGAGGATCATCATTCTTCCAAGCTAAGAACATCTCCATGGCGACTCACTTAAGCGCTAATCAAGTCCCCAATCAATTTGCAAAGTATTGGGTAAAGGTAAGGCTCCATTCGTTTGCTATATTTTAACTTTTTGTAGAAAAGCAAAAAATTCCGTCAGATTTTCCTGTTTCGAGTCACGTCACGAGAATGGCCATAAAATCTTCATCCGACATTGGATTTTGATGGTTGACCCAGTTTAGAAAAAGTACTTCAGTAGATTTCACCTCAAAAAAGAAAATCTGAATTTCATGCATTCTTGCTCGTTATTTCATGTGCCACAAGTTGGCGTATCTTCCAGAAACATTGCAGACTGCATGTTGTTCAGTGAAAAAATCATTCCGGCCAGTAGATTTCTTCAAAAATTAAGCCCATTTAGGACGTGATATAAAACATCCATACGAACAACTTTTGTGAAGAAACTTTTCCTAATTACATACGTATTTGTACAGTATTTGAGTTTTCTACAGTACTTCGTAAGAATTCAGACGTCAGAAAATTCCTTCTTTAGAAAACATCGAGAATTCATGGTAATATCTTCTTTTGATGATGTTTCTTCCTTGTTTGATGTAGGATGGACCTGCTCCAGGCTTTGAAAATGCTTCATACACTCCCTTTGGCCAAAGCTCACCCTTTGATGAAGCAACTCCTGATGGCATAACTACGGAGCGGAATAAAAGTGGAGAAACAACATGATCCAAATCCTCTGTAACACTTGATGCTACACATGTTACTTTTGTCAACCCTTTCAATTTGAAATAAAATATTTAGTATTTTATTCTCACCTTGTTTTCTCTTGCAGCCTTCTGATGATAATGAAGAGATGAATGGTAGCTATTTTGTTGGCAAAAAGACCAGTGATGGTCAAAACCTTAGCAAAGATTTTGATGAGGCTGCCGATAAGAGTCTTTCCCTTGTCAAGGTAAACTCAATTATCTTCTTATTATAAGCTTTCATCCTATAGCTTGAAACATATTGTTAAACTCCTGCTTGTCTTGGACTTCTTTCAGTTTGTCGGTAGTGGAACACAAGTCTATGAGAATATTGACATTGTTGATGTAGATGCTCCAACTACTTGGGCTCTCCAAGAATTTCCTCATACCGGTTTGGCATATAATCATCCCCATGAAACGACTCTCCCTGGTCATAAGCTAGTGGAAGGATTTAATGTCCCAGAGGAACACGTCCCACTGTATAACAGAATATGGAATCGCTATGGTCACTTTGTTGTTGCTGGCAAGAGCATCCATTTCTGTACACTCATAGGTATTGTGGATGACCTTATGAGGTTAGTATCGAAGATGAAGGCCACCCCATTAAAGGACATCACTAATGAGGCGTTAGATGAAGTTGAAGAGATGATCACTTCACTGGAGATCTTCAAACTCAATTTATTATGGCTTCAGGGGAGAGATGCGTATGTTCGAACGAGGCGTGCTGCTGTTGGTAAATTCACCCATGACTTGGTGAATCAAGAAGAGATAAATTATGCTTCCAAAGATGGAGAACTTTGTAAGTTGAGTGAAGATTTGAAGAAGAAAGCTGCTGATATTGCTCGAATAAAGAAAGCAGCTAAGGAATGAGCAAAATCTTCACTAGATGGTTATTTCTGAAGGGTTTCAGGAGCAAAACATTTTCTCAGTGGAATTTTATTTTGCTTTTATTTGGTTTATTGAACAAATGGTTTGTAGGAAATGATTATTTTGAACTCATAGGTTTTGAATTTGAATTTTGAATTAAATTGCTAAAAGGAAAGAGATTGCTTGCACTTTTTTGAAGGAATTGGAAATTACAGAAAATAAATGAACCATAATGAATCTTCATATCTTCCTAAGCCACTTGCCATTGATCACCATGTTTGAAGGCCTATCATGTATTTCACTTATCATATATTACGCATTAGGCATGACTCGAGATATGACATAAGGCCCCTCCCAGTTTGATGTGGATCCAGAAATAGAAGCTCTTTTTCGATTAGTGCGTCGCATAACCTTATCCCCTTCTTGAAAAGTCTTAGGCACCCATGACATCAGGTGTCATTCGCCTATATGACCGTTGCTTTACCCGGGCCCACTTTTTTGCAGCCTTGGCCTTGATTTCCTCACGAGGTGTCTCAGAGGGTTTGATAGACTTGATGCAATCAAGTCCCCATGCTAGAGAATTATCCAATGTTTGTATAGGGACACATTGGATAGGAATCCCGTTAACTAAATAATTCTGAATAAAATATTTCAAATCACTTTCACGTACCTCTTTGAATATCACCATAGTTTCTGACCCCACATGGTACTCTAGCATTCCCATATTGCAGCTTCTTAGGTCAAACATGAACTCTTGGCCCTTGATGATTACTGGTGAGATTGTAGGCACAAATCTCTTCCCATGGAGCCTGGGACGCCCCAAAATCATATCATGCTCTCATCTTCTTTGATTACATGGAACTTTTCTTTGGTGCGAGTCGAGTCCACCTTCAGATCCAAAGTAACATGACCATATACATCTTGGAGATTTACTTTTGAATCTTTCATCACTGTGGGATAATAGATGGCATCCCGTTTGAAATCACAATTGCTTGAAGTGTTTTGATTGGGATTAGATTAACCATAACACTAGCATCAATTTGAACTTTCTTGAAGTTCGTACCTTTGAGACGAGCAGAGATAAGTGGTATTGGGACGCGCTTCCCTCCTGCCATCATCTCTGGTGTAACTTCATCCGACTTTGGTTGAGTTTCTTCATGTTTTTCAGGTAAATATATTTCTTTGCCGCTAGTTATCCAGTTGAATGTGGCAAAAATGTTTTTTCGATGGCTTTTGGAGAAATGCAAGAGCTCGCATAAATTCTCCATCAAATAATTAGCAGTTTGCTTGACAGATTCCCCGGAGATAGTGAAATTTCGGATATTGGGTTCACTACACCAAATTTGGCGAATTGCCACACAATTTAGCAACGGTAATGCTGCCGTTGCGATATAACAAACATGTATGGGCCGTTGCGGATTTTAGCAACGACCCAGTTTATGTTGCTAGGCGCAACAGTTTTCCATTTGCGCATGTGAGATACGTGTGTGACAATAAACACCTTCCCACACTTTACTTTATTTTTGTGCCCAAACAAACTATGTCTCTAGCTAGTCTTATTCCACCCCAAGAAATGAAGTGTGCAAAAACAATGTATGCCATTGCCTTAACCCTATGTCTTTGGATCCGAAATCAGATTTCCCTGCCTTATCTTCTTTCTTTTTATTGTGTAGAAACCCAATCTCGCCTTTCCATCTCATTTTTTGTATCTAATCTTCTTCCTCTACCTAAATCTTGCAGGTCGAACCTACTCTCATGAACCGAAAACTAAACCCAACCCCCATCTCAAAATTGAAATCCATATATCAGATCTAAACAGAAAAACCCTCTTTTGTGGCCCTAGATCTAGTTGATTTGCTCTTGAATTCAAAACCAAACCCTCTCATGTTCGATATTGTTAAAGACTCCAAGAAGGATATTTAGTCAGGTATAAACGTTAATGTTTCTAGTGGCAAGATCAATTTCAAATTCAATTGTTAAGATTATCAGCTAACAGATTTAATGATTTTGTTTGCAGGCTCGACTTGCAGTGGTGAAATAGGGTAAAGAGAAAACCCTAAATATGGTTCTATTTTCATTTGTTTCTTGTTATTTCTTTTTAACTTGTTTTTATTTCAATTTTATAGATCTATATTTTAAATTGTGAGATTTGTCTGAGTAAGTAATTAAGCTAATGAATTTCATTTGGGGGCTTTGCTGATGAAGAAATAATCTAGGTTGGGTTCTTTCCTTTCAAACTTTTCTCAAACAGAAATTAGTTCTTCTGTGTATTTATTTTCAAGATATAATATCAGATGAGTTTGAAGCTACTACTGTTAGTTTATATGGGGATGTTGGGATTAATTTTTGTAATTGTTGTCGACATTCTCTGATAGGTGCTCACAAGTGCTTGTATGAGTTACGGAGGAAGAAACAATCAAATGTGATGAGGTTCTTGCAAACGGTGGTCTGGTGAATGACCAATCTTTAGTTTCTCTCTCAATCTCTTCATGAGTTTCTCTATTAACTGATATGAATTTTCATGATATTTGTTTGTGTATTTCTTGTTGCCCTTAGGTTGGTGGTGTTTTCATGTTTGTTTTGTTGTTTTCTGCAGGTATTTTTTCATCTGGAGCAGTTGTAACACTACAATCAATACAAATCTTCAAGAATCATGAATGGTTAAACAACAAACCCACTGTCTATTTCCGTTGTCAAGACGAGAATATGACGGTTCTACCAGACGTAACGACGACGCACTCGTTGTATACTTTCAACGGCGAAGAGTCCTGGCAGGTTTGTCTGCTGTAAATTCAATGTTGGTGTTGTTGGTTCTGCAATTGCAGTTTTATGCTAACTGGAAACTTATGTGATGGTCTTGTTTGCAGCCTCTGACAGAATTGGAAAAGAAATGTAAAAGATGTGGGTTGTATGAAGAGGATACAATAGAAACAGATGATATATTTGACGCGTGGGAATTCTACCCCTCTGATTTACATCGCCTGAGGGGATTTATACATGTTTTAAAGACAAAGAGTTCAATGCAACATTCTTTTGCCCAAACTGCGTCGGCCTTGGAGCAAGTAAGTTCTTTGCCTGCACTGTTCATCATGTAGCAGTGGCTTTCATATGTATAATGGGTTTAACAAGAGACATGACCAAGTTTATTTGTTCTAATAAAATGCTTCAATGTTTCGCTTGCAGGAGTTTTCAAAGGGAATGGAATGAGTGTGATACTAGTGATAGTCACTACAGTTCTAGTTTCAGCTGCATCAATTTTTGGAGCTGTAATAGGGTACATATACTGGCAGAAAAAGAAAAGAGAACAGGATCAAGCTCGGTATCTGAAATTGTTTGAGGATGACGATGAACTTGAAGAAGAATTAGGTCTTGGAGCTATAGTATGATAAAGTAACGGTAACCCAATCTTTGTTTCCTGTATAATAGTCTGTTAGATGAGTATAACTTCATTTCAAACTTAGGTTTCACTTTTTGCATAAATACACATGACTTTTAGTCTGTTTGTTTCCTATGGTGCTTTATTTCTCACTACACCTCTTTCTGGTATGAGTTTATTCTTTTTGAACTTATGTGACTAACTGAAATCCTGCATTGCAAGACTGAGGCTGCGTTTGGCACCAGCGGAATTGGAATTCTAGGTAGTTTCAATTACCTAGAATTCCAATTACCTTCAATTCCAATTACCTCCAGTCTAATATTAGGTGTTTGGCATGACAGTTAAATGAATGGAAATTTTGGATGGAAATCTAATTCTAGGTGTTTGGCATGCGATGGAATTGGTGAAATTCAAATATCAGTCTTATTTTATTAGTCCATAGGTACACAAGTCTGGACTTTCAGTTTTAACACTGAAAAATATATCTGCAAGAGGCTCCAATTTAGTTAGAACATAGAATCACACACGTAAATACGACTATCCATAATATATTGATCGTGATATTTGTTCAACATAAGTCACAGATATTTTGGGGACATTTCTGCAAGTTTACATTACAGATAAACACGAACTACTAATACATGAGACTTCTACTCATCCATTTGTTTGACGACATTTCTGCAAGTCCCAAACAGACTTCTATTGCCATCCATAATACAAAACGTTCTAGGGATTAAGATGTGATGCTGCTGGTGTTCCAAGTCATTCGCCTGCAAAAGAGGTAAATTAGTTAGAAACTTGGTTCATCAAGCCACTTGGGTAATTGAATTCAAATGGTGGTCTGGGAATAATACTAATAAGGAAGCAAACAAACAAGGTATCTATCTACCTTGTCATACCAAACAACAGGACTTTCAGAAGCTAAGCTATTATTAATCTTTATAGAAACCATGAGCTGTCACAATCTAACCACCACCACTAACTTACACTAATTTAGAGCCATGGCTAAAACTAACAGTGGTAAACAACAAAACTAGGCTAACTACTATGCGATTTAAACTTAAACTATGAACTGCAACTAACTTATGAAATATGTAAAATGATAAGATGCGACTAGGTAAAAGAAAACGAAATGACTGAAAGCTACAGTTTGTAATGGAAAACACCCAAGTTAACTAAAAATGGTGAAAGGAAGTTTACCACTATCCAGTTCTGGGCTG